>OZ020611.1:2027042-2266681 GCA_963971575.1 Liopterus haemorrhoidalis
GTTTTTTCTTATTTATTTTTTTTTATGGTTTATTTTTAATTTGTTGTTTATGTAATGTTATTTTATTAACTGCTATCCTGATCCCCATCAGTCGAGTTACCTAGTTCGGTAATGGGAAGAAATTCCAAAAATGTTTTGCAAGAATAAACTAATGGTCAACTATTCTAATACAGTTTTCTAAATTTAACGTATATCTCTGATAGAAAACAAGAAGGAAAACAATATAGCAAACGAATTATTTTTCTTTGTCTCTCTTGGGGTTCATTCTGTAAGCTCTTCTACAATCGTTTCTACGGTATCCTGTGGAAAGTTTTCAACACATCGTGTTGGTATCCTGTAACTCATTGGTAGTGCAATTTTAACAGTTTTGTGTCGCTCTTGAGAGGAAACCTAGAAACGTGTCCTCTTTGAAAAGTGATATTGTTTTTTGACATTTGTACTTGTTGTTTACATTTGCCTTTGGTACACGAAAAAGATGTTGTAAACTACGATAACTATTTCCTGTGGCTAGGAAATAAAGCGTTAATTCCAATTTTATTCTTACTGGAATCGCATCCCTCATTAGTGTATCAGTTCGTTGTATTAATGGACTAAATTTAATAGCCTATTAAAATCATCTGGTGTCATTCTTAAACACAGTCTGTACTCTTTTTAGGGTTTTGTAGGTATGACCAAAAAACCCTTATACCGTCATTTTGTCGTCTGTCTGTCTGTCTGTCTGTTCGGTAAAAATTGTAGCCAAACGGCTAAACCTAGAGAGTTGAAATTTAGCATGCTTATACAACTCTTTGACCCGCACATAGGAAAAATACTAAAACATCTAAAAAACATTTTTGCCAAAAATGTGCAAAAAAAAAATTTGTCTCACACCCTGTAGCCCAGATGGTTTAAACTAAAAATCTAAAAAAATTCTAAGTAATGTATATTGGTGTGAACCGAATTTTTTGTGGTTTTTGGTTCACAAAGTACAAAAGTTATACCAATGTAAGACACTCACATGCATGGCGTGCGATGGCTACATGCGTTAGAGCACTCAAACTGGCTGGAAAACGAAGGGTTTCGAGTTCGAGTACGGAGTGAATTTTATTTTTTCAGTTTTTTTTGCATTTTTATTATTATGTTGAAATTATTTTGTCAAAATTCTAGTTATATTTTGACAAATGTTGTATTTAATTTTTATGAGCGTAAATTTAATAACCAGTCTTATTATATGATTAACAGACGATAAATTATTTTAAAAATATCGTTCATTTTGCCGTGATTACTACAAAGTAAAATTTGTCCTACACACTCAGCATACCGCCTTCACTTATTATATACCTGCGAAACCCTGAAATGTGTGAATATTCACACTTCACATAAATTTTTTATCTTCCACAGCTAATTCACGAAATAGAAGGGCTGATGCGCCATGGGTAGCTCTTCTATTAAACCATTTTTTAACCCAATTTCGTTTAGGTTTATATTCTGTGTCGATTACTTCAATAAGACAATCAGTTATTTCCTCCACAAGAAATAATGTAATACAAAATACCATTTTAATGGCATCACGGCAGCGACGATGTATATTCATATTCATAAACTATTTTTTGCAAAAAGATAATTGCACAACAAAATCACAGTGAAGATGTAAAATGTGTTTTGACATTTACTATCCAGAAAAGAACATAGTATGCCAATTGTGTACGAACACCTACTATTCCGAAAATAAGATAGTAGAGTAAATGCAGTACTTGCGCTAGTTACTAGCTCTTTTACTCTCTACCAATGTAAACCCAGCATTACAGTAGACAGTTCCCAAAAACATCCTGTATATATGTACGAAGAAAGTATAGTACAATGGAATATTTTAATTAGCAATAATAAAATAAAAACAACATTGAAACATGTTACATAGAGCATGTGTTTGAGAAACAAACAGTGAGAAACAAAGCAATGTTATCGGCAGTGCAGTCTGACGTGTTCTCTGATAAGCGTTCAAGGAATCAAATTGTTTTCTTTCGTAATTCTGTTATGATTCAAATTACAAAATTGGTCATTGGTCACGTGGATCTATTAGTAAGGTATGTTACTGTGCACCTGCAATTCTCCACTAATTGTCCACCGAATGAGCAACTGCTAATATTTCGTTTGAAATATTTCACTTGGCCATATCAACACAAAAAGCGAAATCATACGCGAAGTCAGTAAGATGTAAATAAGATTTGACGAAAAAGTACTAAAAAAAAAGGCTGCCAGCCGTCCCGGATTAGGCGGAACAGTCCCGGATTAACGATCCATGTCCCGCTTTACTACTGATACCTAAATTCGTCCCGGAAAATTATTAATTGTCCCGTCTGTCCCGCATTCGGAAATATAGCACTTATTCTAAAATAATAATATTGTTTTTATAAAAATTTTAACTAAATATTAACAATTTTTCTTTTTTTAGGGTTTTGTAGGTATGACCAAAAAACCCTTATACCGTCATTTTGTCGTCTGTCTGTCTGTCTGTTCGGTAAAAATTGTAGCCAAACGGCTAAACCTAGAGAGTTGAAATTTGGCATGCTTATACAACTCTTTGACCCGCACATAAGAAAAATACTAAAACATCTAAAAAACATATCCCCCTAAAAATATAAACAAATATGTGCTCATCGAAAAAAAATATTTTTTTCTAATTCTGAGTAGGGTATCAAATGAAAGCCCTTAGTACGTGGATTAACGATCAAATTTTTATTTTTGCAAAATAAATTATTTTGACGCGATTTTTGCCAAAATTGTGCAAAAAAAAAATTGTCCCACACCCTGTAGCCCAGATGGTTTAAACTAAAAAGCTGAAAAAATTCTAAGTAACGTACATTGGTGTGAACCGGAATAGTACAACAGGAATTTTTGATCAGATTATGTTTTCGGAAAATAACACATTTTTTGTGTTTTTAACTAAAATATGTAAAATATTTAATCCGCTATTTAACACAATAAACGAGTGAACGTCCGTAGTTCAGTGGTAACGTTCTCGCTGCGTAAGTTGCAAACCACTGTTCGATTCCCGTCAATTTTGATTTTTTTAGTTTTTTTTTTTTTTTTGTTTAAATTATTTTGTCGAAATTCTAGTTATATTTTGGCAAATGTTGCATTTAATTTTTAAAAGCGTAAATTTAATAACCAGTGGGAAGTGTTGAAATTATAATTTAATTCTATGTTTGAATGTATACGAAATCAGAGGGGCGGAGTTTATGACTTAAACAACCAATGGAAGCCGTAGGCGCAATTTTCAAAATACTAATGAACCTTGCTATATAAAAAAAATACTGCAAATAGTTAGAAAGTCAAATAATGGTATTAGGCATTCGAATTAAAATTAATAAAAAAATATTTTAACATAAAATTTGTTTTGGCATCCCAAATAATCATCATTCACTTACTAAATACCTGCCAAACCCTGAAATATGTGAAAATTCACACTTCACATAAATTTTTTTAGAGTATCATTTGAAATTTAAAAGTGAAAACTTCATTCATAATTTAATTAATTTTGTTTTCCCCCTCCCTCAAATCCTGGGTATGCGCCTGTGTACAAGCATACTTAATTATGAGATGTTAACGCATAAGGCCAGCTGTCCAGTTCTACAATTAGTCAATTAAATATTGCTAACACAGTGTTGCAAAAAAATCTACTTTCGAAAAGATCAGATATAAAATTTCTGTTGTACTATTCCAGTAATCCGCGTAATGCACATTAATGTGAATTAATGTGCATTACTCAGGTTTTTTTCAGATTTTTGATTTAAACCTCCTGGTTTATAGCGTGTAATACCAGCAACTCAAGTTTCATTGTCATTATTTAATAATTAAATCTTCAAAACCTGATTTAATATTTAGTGTAAAAGGTGTGGAAATTATATTCTTAAAAACTACGTCTTCGAAAACGTAAAGTTCGGAGCATAAATACGTCTCTTCCTTAATTATTATTTTATACAAAGAACAAATAGCAAAAACATTCAAGAAACGTAAATTCTGGAGGAAGATGCAAAACTTTACCATCACTGTACAAAGGATTGAATTTTATGACAAAGGTGTACAAAAAAAGTTCTGTTTATGCCTTTGGCTTGTAGAATCCAATGAAGATGATGTTGATTATGTTTACACCCTCACAAGTTCACTGTTGTCGACTATTTATTCAACTTAAATTTCTAAAAAGTACACAACATCGTTATGGGATATGTGGTGGGTTGAACGAGTTCAGCACATAAGGGCATCTCAAGTTTCAAAAATACATTTACCAAGTGTAAGATGAGAAACTGCTCTGTTGCAAAAACTGAAGTATTGTTACATCCTGTTTGTCTGTGCGCAGACGCGAACTTTTTACTTGAATTATTAACGCATTAGTAACGCCATAATGGACAAATTTCACTTGTTTCACAATAAAGTAGGCTTCTTAAAGTAAAGCAATCGCACAATCTACATACAGAATGATTCCAAATTTTTCATGTGTTGTAATAAATTAATATTCTTTATCTGTTTACATGGTCGGCTGCACACCAGAGAAATTATATCCGTATGAAAGTTTAGTTGCTTTATAATTGAATTTGTTCAAAAAAATTATTTTACAGCAAACTGTTGCTGACGTAGCTTCGCGGGAAAACTAATTGTCTATGGAACCTAAAATTGCGGATTAAATCTTCGCTAACTCCACCCAGAATGTTGTCTTCTTATTATTAGGCCTCTCAATCCTTTTCAGGGTTTTATAGGTATGACCAAAAAATCAGCTGTGGCCACCACAGCGACCGCCATCATAAAGTACTTCATAAAGTAATACATTCTAGCAGCAGAGTAGAAATAACTTGGCCTAATATTTTCTAACAGAGATATTATTTATCATGACCATGGAAATGTTACATATAAGTATGAAAAAAATGAGACTATTTTTCTAAAAAAAAAAATTCGAAAAATTTTACAAAAATTATTTGAAATTTTTCGTTTTATCAAAAAACGTCTCAAATAAAAGTTATTAATTATTGCTTTTATAGCAACTTTTGTTCAATAAATTTTTTCGAAATATTTTTCTGTTGTGAAATATTCATAAAAATCTTAAAATCGACACGAGTAAACTCCCATTTTTAGTCAACCGATTTTTACCAAAAGTTGATCAACTCGTGCCATTGATGGCAGAAGTTTAAATATGAAGTTTCATAAAAATCCTTTCAGCCGAATTTGCTCTGCACGTGTACACAGATGGACAGACGGGCAGACGGACAGACAGACAGACAGACAGACGGACAGACGGACAGACAGACGGACAGACTGACAGACAGACGGACAGACAGACGGACAGACTGACAGACAGACGGACAGACAGACAGACGGACAGACAGACCGATAGACATCATGCTAAAAATAGTCAAAACGTTATGTAGGGAGCTCAATTCGTGGAGATCCATCGAAATCTCGAAATGTCAAAATCGGTATGATCACAATACCTCCCTTATATATGTTGGCGGTTGGTAAATATTGATGTGAAGTGTGAATTTTCACACATTTCAGGATTTCGCAGGTATTTAGTAAGTGAATAATGATTATATGGGATGCCAAAACAAATTTTATGTTAAAATATTTTTTTTGTTAATTTTAATTCGATTGCCTAATACTATTATGTAGGTTTCTAAATATGTGCAGAATTTTTTTTATATAGCAAGGTTCAATAAGATTTTGAAAATTGCGCTTATGGCTTCCATTGGTTGTTTTAGTCATAAGCTCCGCCCTTCTGATTTCGTGTATTTATAGGAATATAAATAGCAGTATAGCAGTAATATATTTAGGCACTAATATGATACAGACATTATACCACATGACATAACATATATTTTATATATTTTATTTTTACCGACCGCCAACATATATAAGGGAGGTATTGTGATCATACCGATTTTGACATTTCGAGATTTCGATGGATCTCCACGAATTGAGGTCCCTACATAACGTTTTGACTATTTTTAGCATGATGTCTGTCTGTCTGTTTGTCCGTCCGTCCGTCCGTCTGTCTGTCTGTCTGTGTACACGTGCAGAACAAATTCGGCTAAAAGGATTTTTATGAAACTGCATATTTAAACTTTTGATATCAATGGCACAAGTTGATCAACTTTTGGTAAAAATCGGTTGACTAGAAATGGGAGTTTACTCATGTCGATTTTAAGATTTTTGCGAATATTTAACAGAAAAATATTTCGAAAAAAATTATTTAACTAAAGTTGCTGTAAAAGTAATAGCTAACAACATTTATTTTAGACATTTTTTGATAAAACGAAAAAAAAATTAAAAAATTTTCGAATTTTTTTCGAAGTATCTATTTTTTCATACATATATGTAACGTTTCCATGGTCATGATAAATAATATCTCTCTTAGAAAATGTTAGGCCAAGTTATTTCTACTCTGCTACTAGAATTTATTTTATGCAAGTACTTTGTGATGGCGGTCGGTCCTGTGGTGGCCACTGCTGTTTTTTTTTCTTTCTAATATTAATTTCTTCGTTAAATATAAATTTGTATTTAATGTAGTATTTTTCTAAATGCGTACAGACAGATGACAGACGGACGGACGGACGGACGGATATAGACAGGCAGACGCACTGATGGACGGACGAATAGACAGACAGACAGAGGGATAGACAGATGAACGGACGGACAGACGGACCGACAGACAGACAAGCGGACAGATAAATAAGCAGACAGATGAGTGACGGTATAAAGATTTCTTGGTTATACCTAAATCCTAAAAAGATATTTTCACAAATCCGCGTAAAAAATCTGATATTTTGTTGGTCCGCGGTAAATTTTAGTTGAGAAGTACTTGTCTACAGAACATCCACAAATGTACAAAACGCTCCAACACGATTAAATATCAAAAATCATAATTCCCCATGATTTCTAAAAACTTTTTAAAAGTTAAATTACTAAATTATCGCACTAAATTAAAAATCAGCCGATCGTGTTTTGATTGAGTTTGTGACGGGTAGATATCTAGGACGAACACGTGTACGGCAGATATGGGCGTCGTCATGACGACGGCGGGAGATGCCAGGCGTCGCGGAAATCGATGCCCACTGACCTTGGCAATGAACCCGGCACGACCTATCTCATTGAGAGAGTGCTCCCCTCAAGTTCACACAGATAATGGACGCACGCTTGTTGATTGTCTGTTTATTATCTCATCGCTGGGAGAGATGCGCCTACCGCATGCCTTCTGAATACTGCCTACTGCCTACCCCAACTGATATTTCATTAGAGGTCTGGATGGGGGATTGAATATTGCGTAGGAAAACAAGGAAAATTAAAAAAATGGAAAGTACAATAAAGCAGACACATTGTCATGTTTGGTTTTAATGAAAAATTCTGAACCATTAATCTCGACTTATGAAAAGATTAAGGCATGAAGATGACCTTAATATTGTTTTATACAAGGTCGAAGATACGATGATGACTGTTGACTGGTGCAGAACATCAGTCGATGAAACATCGTCTTTGACTGCCCCAAGAGAGCCGCCCAAGGAACAACAGTGGACTTTGTATTGATGACACCAAGTAGGGGAGATGTGGGGACGGTGGCACACATTTTGGTTTTCTGTACATAACATCTTCAATTTTGAATTTTTTAAATAAATCTTTTCGCCACTTAAAACTTATAATGTCGTTGTATAAATAATCTGTTAAACATTAATGTCCTTATCACGTGCCATTTATAATTAATATTTTTGTTGACCTCTGCAATTGTGCCACTGTACCTATACGTGAGGGTACAGTGAAACAGCATTAGGGATACAGTGGAACAGTAAATATAATAGGTATCTAAAGAATCTGTATATGTATCAATAATTTTTATTGAAACTTCAATTCAATATCTTTAAAAATAAATCATCTGAAAGGTACTGAAAAATTTATAATATAGAAAAAAAAAAAAAAACAAATTTTTTGGAACAAACTACTAAGTAATTAAATAACGTATATAAATATATAAATGTAAATTTATTATTAATATAAAAAAATAAACTTTGGTAACTTCCTTGGAAGCAGTAAGTTTTGATAGTTTTTATTTTAATGTTAATTATATTTCATTAAATTTACTGTAAAAATCAAAACGTCTAAACGGTGTTTTGTGCTACCAGACGGAGCAGGAGATGGTAAAACTTTTATCAGCTCTGATTTTTTAAATGTGTAATTTTCATTTGTTTTAATAAATTTAAAGAGTAGAGTCAGCCGTCGGAGATATGTTACAACAATATCGTCAGTCGTTATTTCTATGATTTCCCCTATTGAATGGCTCTTCATTTTATTCTTTCCGTATTCTTCAAATATTAAGGCATATTGCCTTACTTTAATATCCTTTTTACGTGTCGAATCTGTATCACATTCAGAGTCAACATTATCATCTGAGTGTGATTTCTCATCAATATTGACATCAGTATCAGATGTGTCTGAACTTACAAGAATATCTTTTAATTTTCTGATCTTTTTTATTTTGAGCAGCCTGGAATTATTCTTCTAACTCGTACCCACGTACGTGGGTATAGTGGCTCACTGTACCACTGTATCCACATAACACGTGTGCCACTGTTAACCTAACCCTATTTTCACGAACATTTTATCAAATATAAGAAATGATATAGTTTAGAACATTAGTAATTGCTTTACACTGTAGACAAATGACCAATTTACAACATGTAATACAAAATTTCTTACTAATTTAATTGTGTCTCGTTCAAATAAAAATTTTCTCGTTACGAAAAACTTTAGTTTGCCTACCTCAAATCAACATTTTCATCATAAATGGCGGGACTAAATTTATAGACTCAAAATGTGGATAGTATAATTTTTTAGTATCAGAGTGGCCTATATATATCCAAACAGACATGAAATTATTCTATATTTCAAAGATATTTCAAATGTTCCACTGTACCAATTGTGCCACCGTCCCCACATCTCCCCTACTATGGATTGATTGACAAATTTAAACATTTCACAGTATTTTTCCTATTAGGATTTTGTAGGTGTGACCACCAAAAAAACCTTATAACGTCACTCATGTGTCTGTCTGTACAGTAGAAATTGTAGCCAAACGGCTGAACATAAAAATTTAAATTTGGCATACTTGTACAACTTTTTTCCCACATACAGGAAAAAAATAGAGAGTTAAAAAAAATAGGGCGCGGGATAAATATAAACAAATATGTATTTAATAAAAAAATAAACATTTTTTTTTAAATTTGGGTGGCATACCAAATGAAACCTCTTAACCGCTTAAGGACTACGCCCGAGTATGCTCGGGCGGCTATTATGTGCGAAAATTCCCACACCCGAGATAACTCGGGCAAGCTTTACCTGCAGAAAAGATCACTCCCGAATGTACTCGGGCGAAAATAAATACGATTCATGGTATGTCGAAGCGAGACAAAATACAGCTACGATGATTCAAACGAGGTACGAGAGAAAATTAATATTTTTTATGAATTTCTTTTATTTCTCGACCCACACTATGCACCATAATATCAACTTTGAATCCCATTTTGGGCCCGAAATGGCTTTTATGAAGGATATATATGTTCAGTAAATAAAATTCATTCATAAAAAAAAAATGTTTTTTTTTTCCATTTTTAAATTTTTTAATGATTACTGAAGGGGTTAATGCGTGAAACAACGAACAAATTTTTATTTTTGAAAAATCATTTTTTTTATTTGTGTTTGCCAAAAATGTTTCAAAAAACTTTTGTCCCCCACCCTATCTCCCAAAGGGATTGATCTAAAAATCTAAAAAAAATCTCCGTAATGAATATTGATTAGAACCGAAATAAACATTTTGATCAGATAAATTTTTCTAAAAATGTTGATTTTTATGTGTCGTTGATGAAAAAAAATATTTTTTTAAAATTTATAGTGTGGTATCAAAAGAAAGCTCTTAAGACGTAGAGTACGAAACGATAGATTTTTTTTTTTTTGGAAATTCCTTTCTTTTAACACGAAAAAACGGTCAATACACATGTAAAAGATTTTAAAGATTCCTCTTTGATAAACAGGAATGTTATAACACAACAAACAGAGAAGATATGAAGGGTTCTAGAATTCACCCCAAATCTAGATTCACCTCTTTAGGGGTTGATTAAGGCGAAATCCTGAATTATCTTTTTGTACATGTACATGGGTAACCTTTGTAAGCAAAAACTAAAATATCTCATCGGGTCAAAGAGATATTGATTAACACAGCTCTACAAAAAAAAAAAGGGTCATACCCAGACATGCGATACATGGTTTCCGAAGTATTTTTGCACGCTGATCACGAATCTGTGGTCGGTTTGTCTCCATCAGGTCCTCAAACCTTGCTAAGGTCAGGATCAAGGTCAAATCCGAAAATTTGATTAAAAAAATCTAAAAAAATTCATATGGGGGTTTTTGAGGTCGCTGATTACGAATCTAGTGTCCGTATTTCAAATATTTAAACCGCAGGTATCTATCTTGTACCGTTTTCATTATAGAATTTTTTGAAATTTTGAAAAAATGAAATGAAAATCAAAATTTTCAAACATTTTTTTTTTTTTCTTAAAAATGAAATCTAAGGCTATTTAGGACCTCAGGAATATAAAATTCCAACCGCAGGTCTTTTGCTATCATAGTTTTTAAGGTGTGTCCGTAATTTTTTTTAGAATTTTTGGAGGTGTTTCGGCCATTTGACCTTGAACAGATTTTGACCTTATCTTGATAAGGTCAAACGGACACTGGATTCGTAATCAGCGACCTCAAAAACCCCCATATGAATTTTTTTAGATTTTTTTAATCAAATTTTCGGATTTGACCTTAGCAAGGTTTGAGGACCTGATGGAGACAAACCGACCACAGATTCGTGATCAGCGAGCAAAAATACTTCGGAAACCATGTATCGCATGTCTGGGTATGACCCTTTTTTTTTGTAGAGCTGTGTAATCCATGAAATAATATTTTACCCCTTTTCACACCCCTTGGAGATCGAATTTCGAAAAATCCCTTCTTAATGAGGGCTTACATCATAAAACGAATATACTCCCCGATTTTTATGTTCTTAGGTCCAGGGGACATTCTATAGAATAAAATATACCAATTTACTCATTTAGGAGTGAAATTTAAATAAACTGCCAAAACGCCCCTTTAAACAAATTCACCCCTTTAGGGATTGATTAGGATAAAATCTTGAAATATATTTTTAAACATTTATATGGGTAACCTTTCTCAGAAAAAATCAAGTCAATATCTCAACGAGCCTAAAATATATTGGGAAATCTGTAAAAACACATTTTACCCTTTTTCACCCCATTATAGGTCGAATTTCGAAAAATCTCTTCAGAATGGGTGCTTACGTCATAAAGGGAATATACTCCTCGAATTTCATGTTTCTATGTTTAGGGGTTTGGGCTGGGCGTTGATTATATATCTAAGGTCAAATTTAGAAAAATCACTTCTTATTGTGAATACTTACATCATGAAAGAAATATACTTTCCGAATTTCATGTTTCTAGGTCCAGGGGACATTCTTACGAATAAAAAATACTAATTTCTCTCTTTAAAATCCGAGAGAAATTTAAAATAACGGTCTACACGCATTTAAAAGATTTTAAAGACATATCTTTGACAAACAGGAATGTTATAACACAACAAACATAGAAGATATGAAGGGTTCTATAATTCACCCTAATCTATACAGATAAATAAGATCTATAAAGGTAGATGCGCAGTATAAACACATCTATCTTTTATAGATATGTTTTTGCGCAATTGCTTGAATCAATGAAAATAAATGTTCGGATGCGATTTCAATATACGCGGATGCGGGTATTGTTATTTGCAAAAGTTGCGGATGCAAATCGGATATGGTTCGAATGCGGATATTGAAAAACTTCCACGCAGGGCTCTAGTGAAATGATGAAAGAGAGTAGAATGGTAAAGGGAGAATGGATCTGAGAAGGCATACTAAATATACTTCATGCGAAACAATGCAATCTTTAATAATCGGTCAAAACGTTCAATGATTCTTTAAAAGCATTTGGTGTGTGTGACATAAATACAAAATCCTGTATAGCATAATTTATTAATTTATTATAATTGAAAATGATCGGCAATTGATCCTGAATTAATATTAATGAAATTAAAAACATATGCTCTATTAACTTTTATGTCTATAATGAGACTCTTGCTCGCTTCGTCCGACCTCATCATACACAATATTGCTCATAGACTCTCTTACCACAATTCGATTTTGTTTGCATTACTAGCCCGATAGGGTTATTAGATTATGAAAATATTACATTATATGGACATATAGTACATTCTTGTTCGAGACTTAATTTAATAAAAAATGTATTACCTGTTATATTATAGGCAGTTGGGTCATTTTGTTTTTGGCACTCATTAGTTCCTGAAAAAGAAAATATTTCGTTAATATACAGTACTATTAACACAATAACAAATTTAAAATATCTCCTAGTGACGGACTTGCCCGGCGGGAAACTAACAGAATTCCCGGTGGGCCGGTAGAACTGAGGCCACTTAAATTTTTTATAAAAATAAATTTATACAATAATTAAATAGTAACTATAACGCTTTTTAGTTATCTAGTAGTACTTAGACCAGTGATGGCGAACCTTTTGAGCTCGGTGTGTCAAAATTCAAAAAAAGAAACTAGCTTAACTCGGGTGCCGTGTCACGTCTAGAAAGGCGCAAATAGCCTTTGTTGTTGAGCGCCAAAGAATGTAACTAATTAACTCGCGTCTAGAAATATTCATAATTTTGTGATATTTGCAGCCCGAAGAAAAAAAAAAAGTTACATATTTGATATATTTATTTGTTAAAAAATTGATGTTAAGTGAGAATATTCACACATTTCAGGGTTTCGCAGGTATATAATAAGTGAAGGCGGTATGCTGAGTGTGTAGGAAAAATTTTACTTTGTAGTAATCGCGGCAAAATGAACGACAAAATAGTTTCAACATAATAAAAATGCAAAAAAAACAGAAAAAATAAAATTCACTCCGTACTCGAACTCGAAACCCTTCGTTTCCAACGCATTTTAGCTTACGACACCAGTGCTCTAACCCATTACGCTATCGCACGCCTTGCATGTAAGTGTTTTACATTGGTATAACTGAACTTTGTGAACTAAAAACCACAAAAAATGCGTTATTTTCCGAAAACATAATCTGATCAAAAATTCCTGTTGTACTATTTCGGTTCACACTAATATACATTACTTATTTTTAGATTTTTAGTTTAAACCATCTGGGCTACAGGTGTGGCACAAAATTTTTTTTGCACAATTTTGGCAAAAATCGATTCAAAATAATTTATTTTGCAAAAATAAAAATTTGATCGTTAATCCACGTACTAAGGGCTTTCATTTGATACCCTACTCAGAATTTAAAAAAAATATTTTTGTTTTCGATGAGCACATATTTGTTTATATTTTTAGGGGGGTATGTTTTTTAGATGTTTTAATATTTTTCCTATGTGCGGGCCATAGAGTTGTATAAGCATGCCAAATTTCAACTCTCTAGGTTTAGCCGTTTGGCTACAATTTTTACCGAACAGACAGACAGACAGACAGACAGACAGACAGACGACAAAATGACGATATAAGGGTTTTTTGGTCATACCTACAAAACCCTAAAAATGTTTTTTTTCTTAGTGTTTGTAAAGATTTAAAATGTAGCCCGACAGATAGACAGACAGACAGACAGACAGACAGACAGACAGACAGACAGACAGACAGACAGACAGACAGACAGACAGACAGACAGACGACAAAATGACGGTATAAGGGTTTTTTGGTCATACCTACAAAACCCTAAAAAGCTAAAACAAATAATTCTCTTCATTAGTGACTTTTTTGTTGCTGATTTGCATTTGTTAAATCTTCAATTAAGGTTGGTATTTCGTGCACTTCAAGCTCAAGCAAGCGCTACTAACATCATCTGTCAGTCGGTTTTTTTATTGGTTTTAATATTATTTAACGCGTAAAATAAGGTCTCACAAAAGTACGTAGAGGGAAAAATTTTGAATAAATCCATCACTAGATTTTTCAAAGTGCTAAAAGCGTCTGGTAATCTATTCCAAGCGTTCCAAATTTCCTGTTCATAGTGGCACTGTTTTTCATTCTCCTAACGATTTCTTTCCAGATTCGACAAACACCTGAGGTCCGTCCGTAAACGATGCGTGTCACCAAAAATGAATTGGCGTGTTGTGACCCGTGACATGCGTGTCATAGGTTCGCCATCACTGGCTTAGACAGTGTATTACATGATCAATTAGTCGAGCAAGTTGTTCAGTTGTGCATTTCGAAATCCGAATTATTCTGATACTGTAATCTTGCGCCAGCGGTGTAGCGTAGTATCCAAAATTACCTCCAGTCAAATTTTTGGTTGACAGTTATGTACTTTTCAGTCGTACCAACACCAACTTTTTAGTTTTTGCTTACAACTTAACTTTTAGTAGTTTATTAATTTGATAAGAAGTTTATTCAGATCATATAATTAAATATAAACTTAGCACAATTAAACAATATTTATAAATTGGTTTACTATAACCAAATTGTGGTCTGCCATCTGAACCTAAAAATTTTTAAGTTGGCAATGAAAAGTAATAAGAGATGGAAGGTATAACATTTATCACTGTCTCTTATTTTTTCCCCCACTATATTCTGTAGTATCAAAAGTTGAAATGACGTCAGAGTTGGATAGTATTGAAAAAAGTATCGTAAGAAGTTTAATGTAGAATGGACTTTAGGGAGGTATTGTGATCATACCGATTTTGACATTTCGAGATTTCGATGGATCTCCACGAATTGAGGTCCCTACATAACGTTATGACTATTTTTAGCATGATGTCTGTCGGTCTGTCTGTGTACACGTCCAGAGCAAATTCGGCTAAAAGGATTTTTATGAAACTTCATATTTAAGCATTTGACATCAATGACACGAGTTGTTCAACTTTTGGTAAAAATCGGTTGACTAGCAATGGGAGTTTACCCGTGTCGGTTTTAAGATTTTTGCGAATATTTCACAACAGAGAAATATTTCGAAGAAATTTATTTAACAAATTTGCTATAAAAGCAATAACTACCAACTTTTTTTTTTTATCGGTCGGTCCTGTGGTCGCTGCAGCTGATTTTTTTGTAAGTATTTTAAATCAGTATTTGTTATTACATCCCAGGTACCTATTGATTTGTTTATTATTGCCGATAACTCAAATTTATCAACTTAATCGTTTAAAAATTAATTATTTATTTCTTTTTATGTAAGTTCTATTACATATTTAAATTTAATTGTATTGATTGAGTTTTTGTTGTTATAGTTTTTAGGGATTTTAGGTATGACCAACAATATACCAACCAATAGACCAACTTGATATGTATGTCACTCATGTATCTGTCTGTACGGTAGAAATTGTAGCCAAACGGCTAAACACAGGAAATTGAAATTTATACCAATACGTTTTTAGGGTTTTGTAGGTATGACCAAAAAACCCATATACCGTCATTTTGTCGTCTGTCTGTCTGTCTGTCTGTCTGTTCGGTAAAAATTGTAGCCAAACGGCTAAACCTAGAGAGTTGAAATTTGGCATGCTTATACAACTCTTTGACCCATATATAGGAAAAATACTGAGAATTCAAAAAAACACATCCTCAGATAAATAATAAATATAAACAAATATGTAATTAATAAACAAAAAAATATATATTTTTTTTAATTTTGACTAGCATATAAAATAAAACCTCTTAATGCGTGGAACTAACGAATAAAAATTATTATCAAAAAAATATTCTTAACCATCGAGCACTCTGTTGGCTTCTTACACTTATTAAATACCTACAAAACCCTGAAATGTGTGAAAATTTACACATCACCTCAATTTTTTATTTTGTTCAGTTGTTCCAGTTTATATATTTAGAAATAGAGATTACGGCCATGCCCCATCTCAATATTCCTTTCCAGATAATTTATGTAGATCTAAACTAAATTTCAATTAGCTATGCATCAAAGTAGTTGATAATAAATGTACATATATATTGATGTAAGAGATACACAGAGATGTCTATTTTGGCCGCGACTAAATATAGCCAGTGTATAATGGACGTGGAAAATAAGTGTCAGTTATCTAAATAGACTGATTATGTGCTATTTAAAACAGGGCGCCAGATTTAACCTTGCTCTGAGGTTACGCACTGGAACATATGACACCTTCCTGTCTCTCTTCAAATCATACCAAATATTTATAAATAACTAGGGTAAATAGTACACTAGTAAAAGTATACTCCGAACTGACAAATCCAGTGTTTCTCAATCGCCGTAAAGCAATAATATAATAACTAAAAGTAATAATAACTAATAACTTCTAAAAATATATTGAAAACCTATATTTCCTATGGAGGAAAGGAATTAATGTAAATTATGATTCACAGCAGTTCTTTCTAACCGATTTGTCGCGAAATTTATGGTTTATATTATATCAAGTGTGTAATGTAGTATTAAAAAAAATAATAAATTTCAGTGTATAAGAATCATCAGAAATATTTGTTTTTAGAAATGTGTCGTGTTCTTTTAATACTTTTTATACAATTTACTTTAATTTTTCTCCTGGTGTCACATTGACACAGCGGGTTCGGGAAGCAAACGCGGAGTGTTCCGAGTCACACTGTTTAACTCCAGACCACTCGAATAAACGCATTTAGACCTTTTCTCGAACGCTCCGAGCTTGCTTCCTGAACTCGCTAAATAATATCGGAAAGCAACGATAAAGAGTAAAATTTTTTATTATTCGAATAGAAATTTTTGAATTTCAGATGTTAGATACAATTTTGTTTCGAATAATGAATATTCAAATATTATTTCCAGTCGAACAGTTTATTGCCGCTAGCTGCAAGTGTAAATTTCATGAGCACGCTAAAATTACTATTCGTTTGCATCTGATGATAATAAACCGTTCTACATAACAGACCTATAAGTTAAAATTACAAAAAAAAAGAACGTAACAAATGTAAATAGAACATATTTTATTAATCATATATAATATTTGTTTGAACAAAAAAATAAAATTTAACCTGACTGAATTCTAAACACCTAAATGTCAACCTGACAAATAACGATTGAACAATCCAATTTCAAACTGGCAACATTGAAAAAATGTACCAAAATTAAATAAATAAATGTACTAACCATGTTATGGATTGATGCTGATTAAAACATATCATAACGTTGGTACTTAAATTAACCAAGTGTGACGTCATCTCATAGTTATCGTAAACCGACTTTATATATGTACACACACACAATCAGTACGTCATGGACGAAGGTAGACTTTCTACTTGAAGTAGAGGAAATCTACATGAACATCACTTTATTTAAATGTATCAGTAATATTTAACTGAATATGCTAAATATTATTGTAATTATTATTATAATTAGAGATTGTATTACTTTCTTTATCTCACATGGTTTAGAATGTTACAAAAAATCTTATTGTGCCATCTGCTACCATTTGAAACTCATAACAATAAACAGTCCACAACAGTTATAGCTTTTCTATAGAGTTTCGTAGATATAATGGCCCTTAACCCGTCACTCAAGTGACTATCTGACTGTCTCGTTGCCAAACGGACCTACATAAACTCCATTCACAATAAATATGAGATGACGTCACACTTGGTTATTGTAAGTACCAATGTCATGATGTGATTTAACTAACATCAGACCATTACTCAGTTGTTACATTTATTTCCTGAATGTTGGTAACGTTTTTACTCGTTTAGATTGTACTGGTCATTTTTAAGTTAAGTTTGACATCTGAGTGAGGTTAAACTTTATTTTACATTAAATCAAATATTATTTTAATAAAAATGTCGATAGCTATTAGTAGCCGCGCTCAAAGGATGATTTATTTACAGTAATACATCCAGATCAGTATTAAAAAAATGCAAATAATTTATGTAGATAAGACACAGGATCGGACCCAGAACGGACCCCTGAGGTACTCCTTGGTTAATTTCTAGCATCTTGGAAGTATCGTTGTTAGAATTCACGAATTGTTTTCTGTTGTAAACGTATGACTTGATGAGTTTAATGCTATCCGGACTTGTAAAACAGGTTTTTTTTTATTAGAATCTTATGGCATACACAGTCGAACGCCTTGCTGAGATCAAGAAAGCTACTAGAGCAATAAACACCTTTGTCGAAGCAGTCGGTAACATAAATATGCGTAAAATTTCGTTTGTGGTAGATTTGCCAGATCTGAATCCAAATTGCTTGTTAGGCAAAAAATTGAAATAGGAGAAATGCATAAAATTTATATTCCCTTAAAACTACATTTTTTGATATGTTAATGTTAGTTATGTCACCTAACAAAACAAAAATCACATTTTAATTAATATTACAGCCAAATTTTTAAATTAAACTATTGTAAATTTGAAATAAGCCGACCACATCGCGAAGGTTGCCGAGTAAATACGACTGAGCATGACGTCAAACCCCAGGCAGCCCAGACTACAACATAATCTTTACTTGTGTATATTGTATTGTTTGAGAGTTTTGTATTTATTTTTAAACAATTTTCCACGCATTTATTATTAAAATGGCAGATAAAGATTTTGTTTGGACTCATAGTGTTAATTTACCCAACATTGATGCTTTTATGCTCATGGAATATATGAAAAATAATGAATGCTATATTGCTGAAGAAATACGTGGTGTCAAAACAGACTTGTAAGTAAACCATTTATTTATTTTATAACTTTATGTAAACAATAAACGCTGCAACTCTGTAAAATGTAAATATTTATGTAATTTAGATGTCAGAATTTTACTACATTGTTTGCATGACGTTAGAGGCATAATTGAAATACTGCAATATAGGTTATATATTTTAATATAAAATTTAATTCGGTAAACATTTAATTGTTTTTATAGAATTAAACTTTATTTTAATTAAAATCACTCTAACTTTACACAATCTATAAAAGTTATACAAGCAAATAAGTTCACGACAGACTGTGTAGGCTGTACGCTGTACACTGGGTAGGCTGTACGCAGTACACTTAAGTATGGTATGACGTCACACGTGGTATTCGCGCGCTAAATACATTTGTTTTTTTTTAAGCCTTCAAATTAAAAAAAAATGCAAAACTGTTTTTTATGTTATATGCAACAAGAGGGATATATAAAAAATTTAAAAAAATCATGCCTATCCTCTATTTTCTAGGTGAGTAATCATTTAATTTTTTAGTACCTTTTCAAATATTTTTGATAGATTGGGTAGAAGATAGATTGGGCAAAAATTATTGAGGTCGTTTAGGTTATCTTTTTTATGAACTTGAAGTACACGAATAGAATGCTCAGAATTCAAACTGCATTAAAAATGTAAGAGCCCCTATTTTCGATTATAAATTTGACCCAAGATCATTCATCTTGCCTCTCTTCGATCATTGCAACATATTCATTCTCTAAATGAATTTAATAAAGACCATTTATGAAAACCATATTTAATGTTGCAATTTCAATTCGCATAAATCCTAACTAGAGCATTTTTGTGTTGAGCTCATGAAATTTAATCCGAGCTGATGTTGGTGTGCGGTAATTAAAATTCTATGTAGCAAGTGAAGCAGTACTTCCGGTGTGGCGGTTGGCGGTACTGCCCCCGGCTGCCTACTCACAGGCCATCTGTCCTCCCTGTCCTCTCGTCCTCACTGCTCGCTGGGAAACACACAATCACGGAAATAACTCCGCTACTGTTCACACATAAAAATTATTTGTATTGTTCGAATCTACGGCTTTTAACCTATACCTAGGGCAGTAGACTTCACTGACATGAAGTTAAGTTTAGTTTGTTAAGAGAGTTTCTCAAAAATCTCTTAAAATTGTTACCATTACAAACCTTATACCGTGTGTGCAACGAAACGCGGAAAATAGCAGTTTAACATAGAAAAGTGCGGAAATTGGCTCTTCTGTACATTTTAGAGCAAAAATACAAGAATAAAAAATTGCTTAAAATTGGTTTTTATTTTTAAAAAGTCTAAATTTGCACTAGCCCGTAATACTAGATATCTGAAAAATTATATTATAAGTATATCACTAATATAAATGATATATTCCTCTTTTGAACCTTCAAAACAAAACGTAAAACAGTAGGCGGATTTTACACACATTAACTACATTCTCAACAAAATGATTTTTTTTTTATTATATTTTTTATTTCACAAAAATACATACCCTTAGCTATAAATACAAACAATCCATAACATTATTAGCCATTATTTAGCCATGAATAGGGGATAGGCATGATATTTTTTTTTTTATTTTTTATTATATTCCTCTTGTTGCATATAACATAAAAAACATTTTTGCATTTTTTTTTTTTTTTTGAAGTCTTAAAATAATCATAAATGTATGTAGAGAACGAAAACCACGTGTGACGTCATACCCTACATAAGTGTACTGCGTACAGCCTACCCAATGTACAGCATACAACCTACACAGTCTGTCGTGAACTTATTTGCTTGTATAACTTTTATAGATTGTGTAAAGTTAGAGTGATTTTAATTAAAATAAAGTTTAATTCTATAAAAACAATTTATGTTTACCGAATTAAATTTTATATTAAAATATATAACCTATATTGCAGTATTTCAATTATGCCTCTAACGTTTTGTAACTTCATGTAAACAATGTAGTAAAATTCTGACATCTAAATTACATAAATATTTATATTTTACTGATTTGCAGCGTTTATTGTTTACATAAAGTTATAGAATACATAAATGGTTATTACAAGTCTGTTTTGACACCACGTATTTCTTCAGCAGTGTAGCATTCATTATTTTTCATATATTCCATGAGCATAAAAGCATCAATGTCGGGTAAATTATCACTCTGAGACCAAACAATTTTGATATAAACAGATTTGTAATTTTCACCAACGTTTTTTAATATATTAGCACTGTTACTATGTATTAGAAATATTACTAAATATTGTTATACATTATTGTAATCCAACGACTCTGTATATAAACTAATGTACCGAGTGCTAATAGCCTAGTAACTGAAGCACCCAAAAAACTTTAAATAAAAAAAAAATCTCTATCTGCCATTTTAATAATAAATGCGTGAAAAATTGTTTAAAAACAAATACAAAACTCTCGAACAATACAATATACACACGTAAAGATTATTATTTTCCGAAAACATAATCTGATCAAAAATTCCTGTTGTACTATTCCGGTTCACACAAATGTACATTACTTGGAATTTTTTCAGATTTTTGTTTAAACCATCTGGGCTACAGGGTGTGAGACAAACATTTGTTTGCACTATTTTGGCAAAAATCGCATCTAAATAATTTATTTTGCAAAAATAAAATTTTGATCGTTAATCCACGTACTAAGGGCTTTCATTTGATACCCTACTCAGAATTTAAAAAAAAAAAATTTTTTTTATCGAAGAGTAGATATTTGTTTATATTTTTAGGGGGATATGTTTTTTAGATGTTTTGGTATTTTTCCTATGTGCGGGTCCACGAGTTGTATAAGCATGCCAAATTTCAACTCTCTAGGTTTAGCCGTTTGGCTACAATTTTAACCGAACAGACAGACCTACAGACAGACAGACAGACAGACAGACAGACAGACAAACAGACAGACAGACAAACAGACAGACAGACAGACAGACAGACAGACAGACAGACAGACAGACAGACAGACAGACAGACAGACAGACAGACAGACGACCAAATGACGGTATAAGGGTTTTTTGGTCATACCTACAAAACCCTAAAAATCGACATTTTTCGAAATATTTATCTGATCGAAAATTTCTGTTGAACTATTCCGGTTCCCATCAATGTTCTCAATGTTCATTACGGAGATTTTTTTTAGATTTTTAGATCAACTCCTCTGATAATGTGAAGGACAAAAGTTTGGCGAAAATCTGATAAAAAAAAAGATTTTTCAAAAATAAAAATTTGCATGTTGATCCTTCCATTAAGAGGTGCATTTGATATTCCACTCTAAATTTAAAAAAATATATTTATTTATTTAAGTACATATTTGTTTATATTTATCTCAAGATGTGTTTTTTGAACTCAGTACTCAGTATTTTATATTTATTATTATTATCGAGTTTTTTGTGGCATACCTATAAAACCCTAAAAATTAACATGCATTCGTTTTTTTAATTACTTCATTTTATTTATTTATTTATTTCCTTTATTTTTTCCAATTTTTTGTGGAGTATTTTTTTTGTGGTCTATTTTTTTTTTTTTTTTTGTGTGGGGGCATGAAAAAATGTCTAGGACCCCAAAATAGGTTAATCCGGCCCTGGTACTGTCACGCTAAATTAGTGGCTGGGATTTTTTTTTTAAATTTTATTAAATTATATTTTGTAATATTTATAATTTAATACGAGAACAAAAATTTATGAAGTTAAAAAATTATTTAAACGTAAATTCTAGTCTTCTTTCCTTCTTGCAAAATTCGCCTTTTATATTGACAATTTTAATTTATTTTGCAATACCAACATAACATACAAAACATAACATAACATTTCAAAAATGCAAACTATTGAAATCATAATTTCCTCTTAATCTGTTTTTACAAAAATGAAAAAATTGATGTGAAGTGTGAATTTTCACACATTTCAGGGTTTTGCAGGTATTTAGTAAGTGAATGATGATTATTTTGGATGCGAAAACAAATTTTATATTAAAATATTTTTTTTGTTAATTTTAATTCGAACGCCTAATACCATTATTTAGGTTTCTAAATATGTGCAGTATTTTTTTTTATATAGCAAGGTTCATTAATAATTTTAAAAATTGCGCCTATGGCTTCCATTGGTTGTTATAAGTTGCGTCCCTCTGATTTCGTGTACATTGAAACAGAATTAAATTATAATTTAAACAATTTCCACTGGCTTCTAAATTTACGCTTTTAAAAATTAAATGCAACATTTGCCAAAATATAATTAGAATTTTGAAAAAATAATTTAAACAATATAAAAATTTAAAAAAAAAATAAAATATATATATATATAGTCTCTTCTCCAGGGTTCGATCCCTATCGGATCGGGTTACATGAGTGAAAAGTCAGTGTCAAATACCACTAGACCAGCACACACGTTAGAGTGCGGCTTGTTACAAAGCTATAACTTGTGTACATTATTAGCCAAAAATCACAAAAAATGCGTTTTTTTCCAAAAACCTAATTTGATCAAAAATTCCTGTTGAACTATTCCGGTTCACACCAATGTACATTACTTAGAATTTTTTCAGATTTTTAGTTTAAACCATCTGGGCTACAGGGTGTGGGACAAAAAAAATTTTGCACAATTTTGGCAAAAATCGCTTCAAAATAATTTATTTTGTAAAAATAAAAATTTGATCGTTAATCCACGTACCAAGGGCTTTCATTTGATACCCTACTCAGAATTATAAAAAAATATTTTTTTTTCGATGAGCACATATTTGTTTATATTTTTAGGGGGATATGTTTTTTAGATGTTTTAGTATTTTTCCTATGTGCGGGTCAAAGAGTTGTATAAGCATGCCAAATTTCAACTCTCTAGGTTTAGCCGTTTGGCTACAATTTTTACCGAACAGACAGACAGACAGACAGACAGACGACAAAATGACGGTATAAGGGTTTTTTGGTCATACCTACAAAACCCTAAAAATATACCATAAAATTATTAGTTTTTAATCGAAAAATTAAATTAATATATGACAACGAACTGATTTATGACTCTACCTAAAAGATCTGCGATATGGGTAGCATGTATTACAACAATCATAGATTTAGAGTAGTAAAGTAATAATAATTCCACGAATACAAAACAATAATATTCCAACCATAAACTATGGTTTGTAACTAACATAACTAACATCTTAAATTAAGAAATAAATTATAACACACATTATTATTCAATAGAAACCTATACATATTAATCATAATCCGCGATAAAAACTATAACCTTGGTTGCAAAGACCGGTTCAAGTCGCGACTACTGTTACCGTAGCTCGTATTCGCTGTGACATTATCGCTAGAGCCAGCTCGGTCGACCGCTCGGTCGCTCGACCCGTACATTACTTTCACCCGTTAACTGACGCAACATGATGGGATTTAAATCGCATTACCATAAAGTCTTTTAAATTTGTACCTGATTTGTACCACTAAATACAGCTGTACGTACTGGCTTTATCAGATTCTAGTTAATTTGTTATCTTGATGTTTTAATGCGCCGTTTTATGAGATTATGGTCGGTGATTAAAGGTGCAAAGTACGCTCGATCGCGGTATTAAGATAAAGTGACCATAGTTTGAGTGAGCAACAAAACAGGACAATTTAGATTGCAGGGTTAGGGGGGGGGGGGCTGGATAAAGCTAATTCGAGGTCTGTTGTTGTGTTGGGCGCATAAATAAAATTTGGTTACGATCACGCACGCGCATGAAAACTGATTCAAAAAACACGCACGTTCAAGCAATCACTTATTTATATTTTCAGTCAGGCACGCGTTTTTCGTGGCTTATACCCTTTTCACACTAGAACTTTAAGACGAGTGAACTTAAAGTTCACCGATGTTTAACATCGGTTTGCTTTCACACTTCATGTTTAAATCCCCGGTGCTGTCATAAGTAATTTTGTCCTTAAGTTACCGTCATGAAATTACCAGTTTTGAACTGTCTGCGCAGACGCACATTTTGAATTATTATAAATAAACATGGATATTTCATTTCATTCTACAATAAAGAATATATTACACCTGTATTAACATGTAAGTCGATATATTTTATCTCAATTATTGTATTTTATTAAACACATTATTAAAATAAATAATTTTATTATAACAATAAGTATAAACTTCTTATAACGTCGATATAATACAGTATTCTTGTTTATGATAATAAAAAATGTTGACAGCACAAATTCAAAGAGTATTTTTTTATATTAGAAATTAAGTTGGCAATGCGGACGATGTTTAAGACGCAGATCTCTGTCTTAAACATCGCTTGTATTTAGACGAGGCCATACGGTTTCACATTAGCGTTTAAAGACACATTCACTTTAACATCCGATCTTAAAGTTCTAGTGTGAAAAGGGTATTACGCTTGATTTTTTTCGCGTTGGTTTCACCTTTTTAGCAGGGATGGGGAGTCGACAAAGTTAATAGATTTCGATATCTAATTCCGCTTAAACCAAGGAAACAGACTATACTTACATTAAATATCTTGGGTTGGGTTGAGCTGTTTTTATAAAATATTATTTTCATTTCATCTTGACTACTGAGTCATTTTTAGGGTTTTGTAGGTATGACCAAAAAACCCTTATACCGTCATTTTGTCATCTGTCTGTCTGTCTGTCTGTCTGTTCGGTAAAAATTGTAGCCAAACGGCTAAACCTAGAGAGTTGAAATTTGGCATGCTTATACAACTCTTTGACCCGCACATAGAAAAAATACTAAAACATCTAAAAAACATATCCCCCTAAAAATATAAACAAATATGTGCTCATCGAAAAAAAAAATATTTTTTTTAAATTCTGAGTAGGGTATCAAATGAAAGCCCTTAGTACGTGGATTAACGATCAAAATTTTATTTTTGCAAAATAAATTATTTTGATGCGATTTTTGCCAAAATTGTGCAAAAAATTTTTTGTCCCACACCCTGTAGTCCAGATGGTTTAAACTAAAAATCTGAAAAAATTCTAAGTAATGTACATTGGTGTGAACCGGAATAGTACAACAGGAATTTTTGATCAGATTATGTTTTCGGAAAATAACGCATTTTTTGTGTTTTTAACTAAATTATGTTAACTATTTAATACGTTGTGTAACATACCAGATCAGTAGCTCTCGTGGCGTGGTTGGATTTGTCGTACGCTTAATAATATAAGAAACTTGCAAACAACTTGCAAACTAGGGTTCGAATCCTGTTGATTTTGTTTTTTGTTTTTTTTTTTTGCATTTTTATTTTGTTTAAATTATTTTGTTAAAATTCTAGTTATATTTGGTAAATGTTGCATTTAATTTTTAAAAGCGTAAATTTAATAACCAGTGGAAAGTGTTGAAATTATAATTTAATTCTATGTTTGACGAAATCAAAGGGCGGGACTTATGATGTAAGCAACCAATGGAAGCCATAGGTGCAATTTTCAAAATCTTAAATAATGGTATTAGGCATTCGAATTAAAATTCATAAAAAAATATTTTGACATAAAATTTGTTTTGGCATCCCAAATAATCATCGTTCAGTTACTAAATACCTGCAAAACCCAGAAATGTGTGAAAATTCACACTTCACATCAATTTTTAATATAAATTTTCGAATATACAGCCATGGTCATATGTATTAGGCACTGAATGATTTGGTATACTTAGCCCAGATTAACAAGTTTCGATGCAATTAAGTAATACAGGTGTGCTTCTTAGAAACCCTAATGACTTTTGGGAAGGTATGATTTTAATATGTTAAGCTCCAAATAAGCTGGAGGGGGATGCCATATAAGATAGGTTTTTCGTTCAATAACAATCAGTTCTAATACAGATTGTATCCAAGTGAGCAAGTATCGATTTAAGAAAAATTTTGGATTAACGAATTATTGAAGTGTGAAGATGCCGAAAAAAAGACAATTAACAGTTGGCGAGCGCGCCCAGATAGTGTTATTGCATAAGCAGGGTGTCACCCAATGCGATATTGCAAAACAAATGAAATGTTCTCGGTGCGCAGTCCAAACAACAATTAAACGGTTCAACGAGATTGGATCTTATGAAAATCGACCCAAAAAAGGTCGAAAACGAAGAACCAGTGTAAGGCAAGACCGTATTTTGGAGCGGATATCTCTTCGAGATAGAACGAAAACTTCAAAAGAACTCTCTTCCGAATTACTGCAAGACCACGGAATAAATTTGGCAGCAAGTAGTGTTTAGAAGAAGACTTGTTGAACGTAATATGCCTGGGAGAAAGGCACGACGTAAACCACTTCTCACTGACAGGCATAAGAAACTACGCCTTTGGGGGAAAAAAATACAAAAATTGGACCGAAGAGGACTGGGCTAAAGTTATATGGACGGATGAAACCAATGTTGAGGTAATATTCTACTAATGTATTAGCAATAATAATCCAGTAAAATACAAAAAAATCTCTTTAAAGAACATCTTCCTTAAAAAAAAACATCAATTTTTATTTTTACTTTATTTTTTTATTAGTTATTCGGTCAACCTGGGGCTCGCTACGTTCGTAGAAGAAGCGGTGAAGCTTTCCAAGAAGAATGTCTGATCCCTACTGTGAAATATGGAGGAGGGAGTATAATGATTTGGGGTTCCATGTTTGCCAGTGGCGTCGGCAATGTTTTTTTGTGTGAAGGACGCATGAATTCCAGGAAGTACATCGACATGCTAGAGGAAGTTATGGAGCCAACCATATTAAAATTAGTAGAAGGTGACCCTCGGGAATATCACTTTCAACAAGATAATGCAGCGTGCCAAATCCCGCGAAGCAATGCGTTGGTTTGAAGAAAACGACATTCCACTTTTATCATGGCTACCCCAGTCTCCTGATCTATCCCCGATAGAAAATTTGTGGTACATTTTAAAGTGCAAGATTGCAAAACACAAATGCAGCTCAAAAACAATGCTGAAGCAAAGAATAATTGAAGAGTGGAACGCAATTTCACCAGATGTGTGTAAAAATTTGGTATCAAGTATGTCACGTAGAATAAAATTATTAATTAAGGCTGGAGGAGGATTCATAAAATATTAATTTGATGTATTAATTTTATAATAAATGTAAGTAATTATAAGTGGTATAAATTTGTTTTTCTCAAAATTACCTATTCCAAAAATTATTCATTAGAATAACAAGTGCCAGGTTTCACCGTTTTTACCAGGTTTCGCCGGGTTTTAACAATTCATAATAGACCACACCCTTTTGGTCCCACCAAGTACAAAGCATTGTCTTTTTGCCAAAGCGATTCGGTCTTGCAGTTGATGTGGATGGTGAGCCTGGGTTCACCCATGGTTTTTAGCGTTTGGGATTTTCAAAATAAATCCATTTTTAATCGCCAGTAATGATACGATGCAAAAAAGACTTTCTTTTGTATCGTGCAAGCAAAATTTGTGTTTGCGTTTTTCCATCTGCCTCTCATTCAATGCATGTGGAACCCATCTGCCGACTTTCTGGATCTTCCCCATCTCTCGTAGGCGATTGGAAACAGCTTGTTGACTAACGCCCAACTGCTCTGCTAGTTGTTTTTGTGATTGACTATCGTCTTCTTGTAGCAATGTTTCCAATTTTGTTGGAGGTTTTACAAAAAAAAACTATTTCGGATTTTTCTCAAAATTGATACACATTGCGCCGTAGATCACAAAAATAAGGTTCATTTTGGATTTTGGCAAACTGTTTTTGAGTAAATCGGAAAAACGTACCTAATATTGACTATATCGGAAAATAGTACCTAAAATTTACTATAACTCAAAAACTAAGGCCTCTTGATTTTTTTAAATATTTTGTTATTAATCCTCACGCCAAAATTACCTAACGGCCATATTTTGGACTGTATTAGGAAAACTTTTTTTTTTCAAAAAAATTAACAGAGAGTATATGAACATGTATTTCAAAAACTAAAAGAGATAGGGACCTGCAGTTGGAATTTATGAAGTTTTAAGGTCCGATATATGGTAAAGGCACATTATAAAACATATTTTAAACAAAAAAAAATTTTGAATAATTTTGAAATTTTTGTAATAGAATTTAATTTTTCAAAAAATTATATCTCAATAAAGGTAAAAGATAGGGACCTCTGGTTTAAATTTTTGAGTTCCTCAAGTCCATTTTAGTCGAAGGAAATTGGGGCCTTAATAACCAAACTTATACAAAAGCATGTATCATTAAACAAAACCCTTAAAAATGGCAAAAAATCGAAAAATCGTAAGGGGGACCCCTTAGAGAAGAAATCTCGAATTTTTACAAAAAAAAATATTTCGGATTTTTCTCAAAATTGATACACATTGGGCCGTAGAACACAAAAATAAGGTTCATTTTGGATTTTGGCCAACTGTTTTTGAGTAAATCGGAAAAAAGTACCTAAAATTGACTATATCGGAAAATAGTACCTAAAATTTACTATAACTCAAAAACTAAGGCCTCTTGATTTTTTTAAATATTTTTTTATTAATCCTCACCCCAAAATTACCTAACGGCCATATTTTGGACTGTATTAGGAAAACTTTTTTTTTTCAAAAAAATTAACAGAGTATATGAACATGTATTTCAAAAACTAAAAGAGATAGGGACCTGCGGTTGGAATTTTTGAAGTTTTAAGGTCCGATATATGGTAAAGGCACATTATAAAACATACTTTAAACAAAAAAAAATTTTGAAAAATTTTGAAATTTTTGTAATAGAATTTAATTTTTCAAAAAACTATATCTCAATAACGGTAAAAGATAGGGACCTCTGGTTTAAATTTTTGAGTTCCTCAAGTCCATTTTAGTCGAAGGAAATTGGGGCCTTAATAACCAAACTTATACAAAAGCATGTATCATTAAACAAAACCCTTAAAAATGGCAAAAAATCGTAAGGGGGACCCCTTCGATAAGAAATCTCGAATTTTTACAAAAAAAAATATTTCGGATTTTTCTCAAAATTGATACACATTGAGCCGTAGAACACAAAAATAAGGTTCATTTTGGATTTTGGCCAACTGTTTTTGAGTAAATCGGAAAAAAAGTACCTAAAATTGACTATATCGGAAAATAGTACCTAAAATTTACTATAACTCAAAAACTAAGGCCTCTTGATTTTTTTAAATATTTTTTTATTAATCCTCACCCCAAAATTACCTAACGGCCATATTTTGGACTGTATTAGGAAAACTTTTTTTTTTCAAAAAAATTAACAGAGAGTATATGAACATGTATTTCAAAAACTAAAAGAGATAGGGACCTGCGGTTGGAATTTTTGAAGTTTTAAGGTCCGATATATGGTAAAGGCACATTTTAAAACATATTTTAAACAAAAAAAAATTTTGAAAAATTTTGAAATTTTTGTAATAGAATTTAATTTTTCAAAAAATTATATCTCAATAACGGTAAAAGATAGGGACCTCTGGTTTAAATTTTTGAGTTCCTCAAGTCCATTTTAGTCGAAGGAAATTGGGGCCTTAATAACCAAACTTATACAAAAGCATGTATCACTAAACAAAACCCTTAAAAATGGCAAAAAATCGAAAAATCGTAAGGGGGACCCCTTCGATAAGAAATCTCGAATTTTTACAAAAAAAAATATTTCGGATTTTTCTCAAAATTGATACACATTGGGCCGTAGAACACAAAAATAAGGTTCATTTTGGATTTTGGCCAACTGTTTTTGAGTAAATCGGAAAAAAAGTACCTAAAATTGACTATATCGGAAAATAGTACCTAAAATGGACTATAACTCAAAAACTAAGGCCTCTTGATTTTTTTAAATATTTTTTTATTAATCCTCACCCCAAAATTACCTAACGGCCATATTTTGGACTGTATTAGGAAAACTTTTTTTTTCAAAAAAATTAACAGAGAGTATATGAACATGTATCTCAAAAACTAAAAGAGATAGGGACCTGCGGTTGGAATTTTTGAAGTTTTAAGGTCCGATATATGGTAAAGGCACATTTTAAATCATATTTTAAACAAAAAAAAATTTTGAAAAATTTTGAAATTTTTGTAATAGAATTTAATTTTTCAAAAAATTATATCTCAATAACGGTAAAAGATAGGGACCTCTGGTTTAAATTTTTGAGTTCCTCAAGTCCATTTTAGTCGAAGGAAATTGGGGCCTTAATAACCAAACTTATACAAAAGCATGTATCATTAAACAAGACCCTTAAAAATGGCAAAAAATCGAAAAATCGTAAGGGGGACCCCTTCGATAAGAAATCTCGAATTTTTACAAAAAAAAATATTTCGGATTTTTCTCAAAACTGATACACATTGGGCCGTAGATCACAAAAATAAGGTTCATTTTGGATTTTGGCCAACTGTTTTTGAGTAAATCGGAAAAAAAGTACCTAAAATTGACTATATCAGAAAATAGTACCTAAAATTGACTATAACTCAAAAACTAAGGCCTCTTGATTTTTTTAAATATTTTTTTATTAATCCTCACCCCAAAATTACCTAACGGCCATATTTTAGACTGTATTAGGAATACTTTTTTTTTTCAAAAAAATTAACAGAGAGTATATGAACATGTATTTCAAAAACTAAAAGAGATAGGGACCTGCGGTTGGAATTTTTGAAGTTTTAAGGTCCAATATATGGTAAAGGCACATTATAAAACATATTTTAAACAAAAAAAAATTTTGAAAAATTTTGAAATTTTTGTAATAGAATTTAATTTTTCAAAAAATTATATCTCAATAACGGTTAAAGATAGGGACCTCTGGTTTAAATTTTTGAGTTCCTCAAGTCCATTTTAGTCGAAGGAAATTGGGGCCTTAATAACCAAACTTATACAAAAGCATGTATCATTAAACAAAACCCTTAAAAATGGCAAAAAATCGAAAAATCGTAAGGGGGACCCCTTCGATAAGAAATCTCGAATTTTTACAAAAAAAAATATTTCGGATTTTTCTCAAAATTGATACACATTGGGCCGTAGATCACAAAAATAAGGTTGATTTTGGATTTTGGCCAACTGTTTTTGAGTAAATCGGAAAAAAAGTACCTAAAATTGACTATATCGGAAAATAGTACCTAAAATGGACTATAACTCAAAAACTAAGGCCTCTTGATTTTTTTAAATATTTTTTTATTAATCCTCACCCCAAAATTACCTAACGGCCATATTTTGGACTGTATTAGGAAAACTTTTTTTTTCAAAAAAATTAACAGAGAGTATATGAACATGTATCTCAAAAACTAAAAGAGATAGGGACCTGCGGTTGGAATTTTTGAAGTTTTAAGGTCCGATATATGGTAAAGGCACATTTTAAATCATATTTTAAACAAAAAAAAATTTTGAAAAATTTTGAAATTTTTGTAATAGAATTTAATTTTTCAAAAAATTATATCTCAATAACGGTAAAAGATAGGGACCTCTGGTTTAAATTTTTGAGTTCCTCAAGTCCATTTTAGTCGAAGGAAATTGGGGCCTTAATAACCAAACTTATACAAAAGCATGTATCATTAAACAAGACCCTTAAAAATGGCAAAAAATCGAAAAATCGTAAGGGGGACCCCTTCGATAAGAAATCTCGAATTTTTACAAAAAAAAATATTTCGGATTTTTCTCAAAATTGATACACATTGGGCCGTAGATCACAAAAATAAGGTTCATTTTGGATTTTGGCCAACTGTTTTTGAGTAAATCGGAAAAAAAGTACCTAAAATTTACTATATCGGAAAATAGTACCTAAAATTGACTATAACTCAAAAACTAAGGCCTCTTGATTTTTTTAAATATTTTTTTATTAATCCTCACCCCAAAATTACCTAACGGCCATATTTTAGACTGTATTAGGAAAACTTTTTTTTTTCAAAAAAATTAACAGAGAGTATATGAACATGTATTTCAAAAACTAAAAGAGATAGGGACCTGCGGTTGGAATTTTTGAAGTTTTAAGGTCCAATATATGGTAAAGGCACATTATAAAACATATTTTAAACAAAAAAAAATTTTGAAAAATTTTGAAATTTTTGTAATAGAATTTAATTTTTCAAAAAATTATATCTCAATAACGGTTAAAGATAGGGACCTCTGGTTTAAATTTTTGAGTTCCTCAAGTCCATTTTAGTCGAAGGAAATTGGGGCCTTAATAACCAAACTTATACAAAAGCATGTATCATTAAACAAAACCCTTAAAAATGGCAAAAAATCGAAAAATCGTAAGGGGGACCCCTTCGATAAGAAATCTCAAATTTTTACAAAAAAAAATATTTCGGATTTTTCTCAAAATTGATACACATTGGGCCGTAGATCACAAAAATAAGGTTCATTTTGGATTTTGGCCAACTGTTTTTGAGTAAATCGGAAAAAAAGTACCTAAAATTGACTATATCGGAAAATAGTACGTAAAATTGACTATAACTCAAAAACTAAGGCCTCTTGATTTTTTTAAATATTTTTTTATTAATCCTCACCCCAAAATTACCTAACGGCCATATTTTGGACTGTATTAGGAAAACTTTTTTTTTTCAAAAAAATTAACAGAGAGTATATGAACATGTATTTCAAAAACTAAAAGAGATAGGGACCTGCGGTTGGAATTTTTGAAGTTTTAAGGTCCGATATATGGTAAAGGCACATTTTAAAACATATTTTAAACAAAAAAAAATTTTGAAAAATTTTGAAATTTTTGTAATAGAATTTAATTTTTCAAAAAATTATATCTCAATAACGGTAAAAGATAAGGACCTCTGGTTTAAATTTTTGAGTTCCTCAAGTCCATTTTAGTCGAAGGAAATTGGGGCCTTAATAACCAAACTTATACAAAAGCATGTATCATTAAACAAAACCCTTAAAAATGGCAAAAAATCGAAAAATCGTAAGGGGGACCCCTTCGATAAGAAATCTCGAATTTTTACAAAAAAAAATATTTCGGATTTTTCTCAAAATTGATACACATTGGGCCGTAGAACACAAAAATAAGGTTCATTTTGGATTTTGGCCAACTGTTTTTGAGTAAATCGGAAAAAAAGTACCTAAAATTGACTATATCGGAAAATAGTACCTAAAATTTACTATAACTCAAAAACTAAGGCCTCTTGATTTTTTTAAATATTTTTTTATTAATCCTCACCCCAAAATTACCTAACGGCCATATTTTGGACTGTATTAGGAAAACTTTTTTTTTCAAAAAAATGAACAGAGAATATATGAACATATATCTCAAAAACTAAAAGAGATAGGGACCTGCGGTTGGAATTTTTGAAGTTTTAAGGTCCGATATATGGTAAAAGCACATTTTAAAACATATTTTTTACAAAAAAAATTTTTGAAAAATTTTGAAATTTTTGTAATAGAATTTAATTTTTCAAAAAATTATATCTCAATAAAGGTAAAAGATAGGGACCTCTGGTTTAAATTTTTGAGTTCCTCAAGTCCATTTTAGTCGAAGGAAATTGGGGCCTTAATAACCAAACTTATACAAAAGCATGTATCATTAAACAAAACCCTTAAAAATGGCAAAAAATCGAAAAATCGTAAGGGGGACCCCTTCGATAAGAAATCTCGAATTTTTACAAAAAAAAAATATTTCGGATTTTTCTCAAAATTGATACACATTGGGCCGTAGATCACAAAAATAAGGTTCATTTTGGATTTTGGCCAACTGTTTTTGAGTAAATCGGAAAAAAAGTACCTAAAATTGACTATATCGGAAAATAGTAGGGTAACCTGGTGAACAGTGAACCATTTTTGTGAATTAGTATCGTGGATTTTATTTTTTAGGTAGGTATATTCTTGTTTATTACTAGGTCACTTTAACATTAAAGTGTAAGGTCTTGTTACCACTATATTTAATACTTATTTATGAATATTTTAACGTTTAAAACATGGACTTCAATTGCTTGGGTTTAGGTGTGCGGTCATTTGAAAATAAAATGGCGTCCTGGTATTTCCTGGTATTTGTATTTTTTTGGAGGTTTTCCATGTTCTTTGTCTGTAAGATTAAAGTCACCACTATTGAAACGCCGAAACCATCGTTCATACGTATCTTGCGATGGAGCATATTCACCATAAGCTTCTAGAAACAGTCGGTATGATTCAGCAGCAGTTTTTTTCAAATGAAAACAAAACAGTAGTACTGTCCGCGAATGCTCTTTATTTGGCACAAAATTTGACATTTTTAACACAGTAAAACAAAACTATATGATCACTTTTCAAATTATAACCTATAGGGGAAAAATTTTAAGATCGTAGCGCCACGCGGATTTTTTTGAAACCATTCTAAATCAGATACCACTTGACATTTACTAGTAAATAATAGCGAAAAGTGTATCAAAAAACGACAAAAAATAAATAATTGTTTGGGATTTTCTGATTTTGTGAAGTGACATTACTTGTAAACATCTAAAATACTACATTTTGTGATCTGGTTTTAAGTTATGGCGATTTTCCATTGTCGATTATTTTAACTATATTGGGGGAAATAATAATTCCCGTGTTGTTTACCAAGGGGTAGAAATCTACAATGCTGGGCATATAATATTGTGTGGAGTCACTGAAAAAAACAGAGAGTTCATAAAGATGTATGCATTATGCCTACAAAATTGTGGATTACAAACCCACACACAATAACAGGAATTTTCAAGATATGCGATAATAAATACAAAATTGAAAATATTTTTTGTAGTCACTATCATTAAAATGTAATGAGCAAACTTTGATATAAGGGCTCACTTTTTATCCAATTTTTAAATTGTTTATCTAAACATCGCGTCGATTCCTAACCTCTTGCTTTCCCAATTTTGTTTCGAACCGTACGGTGTCTGATATTAGTGGAAACAAATGAAACGATATTTCCGGGTTTCTTCTTTTCAATGAATTGCACATAGGCACACAACAATATGTATTATACATTTTTCAATGATTATAATAAAACTTTAAAAACAAACTTCATACAAAACCAATACACAAAACGAAATGTTATCTGATGTACACAAGTTCATGAAACGTTCACCAGATGGTAGGGTGCTTAGCTGCAAATCCCTAAACGCATTTGACACTTAATGATAACTTAACAAAACGCCATATGTGTTGAAACTTTGAACTATACACTCTGTTTGCGCGGCAAGTTTGAAAAAAATCCGCATTTCATACTTGTAGACCTGGTACATATGAGCATGGCTGTATAAAACCCTGAAAAGTGCGAAAAATACACTTCACATTATTTTTAACTGGTATCAAAATGACAGTTATACATTAAGTTAAACTATCATACTGTACACGGTTCCGTTCTTTTCTTTTTAGGTTGTGAAAAATCTTTTTCCATGACATTGTACAGAAGATATAATTAATCTTGTAACAAAGATGAAAATGTTCACACATTGTACATGTATTTTTCCTTATTTTCCCGTGTTCTCAACACTGGCTGTTTACAGTTATGTTCTCCGATTCTTAGTTCAGCTCGACACAGCAGTTCGCGGTCACAATGCAATACCATATATGGTAGAAACTTGTCTATATTTAGTTGCAATACAGACTAGATGCAGACAAAACTATACTAGCTTTGATTTGAAGCTACAGTTTGTAATAAACGAACATTTGAAACTGTTCATTACAATGTCACTTTGTGTCGTTTAATTTGGAACTCGATACAAATTGGTGCCAATTAATTGTTAGAAATAAATTAATTGCGAGAAATTTGATAACCTTTTGGTACAGATTCGTCCACCGGAGTGGATAGTTTACTGATGGCACTTTTATGTGTTTCACGAATATTTTGCAACTGAGAAATATTTTGATAACATCGTACATATATAATTAGCTAGTGTGTGTTTGTGATCTGGGTAATACTGGGTGCGTTTTGTTGGTGGCTGGTTAGAAGTACTAGAATTGATGCGCAAGAAAACGAAAATTTTGATCGTGAAGTAAACATGGAATGACATTTACATGGAGGTTAAGTCATATGGTTGTAGAACAAATAACGAACATATTTCACCTAAATGGATAATCTAAATAATAAATTCAGAATAAGAAAACTTTATATTTGAAGCAAATATTCTAGAACGTAATGTTTTAGAACGAATAATTGAATTGTAAATACATTTTAAGTTTAGATTTAACAATACTATATTAAAATCATATAGGTATTTTATATATTTATTTTAGGACACAAAATGAGAAAATAGCTAAAAGTAAAAATAATTTTGAAGCAGTAATATCAAGATTTAATTCTAATACATTTAAAAACCAAATGAAAACAACTGCATTCAAATACATATTACTTTTCACCCCCACCACACTTATTCATTCCAGTCGTTCGACCTCGAGTCATTGAATGACTAGAATGAATAGAACGAGAATATTGTCGCAAGAAAACGCGTATTCTGATTAAACCGAAACCAGAATTGGCACAACAAAACGCACCCATTGTGACGCAATTTTTTCTAACGTAAGGTTCTCGTGATTGGCTAACTGGGGACTCTTGAGGTTTCTTGATTGACAGGTATTTTGCAGATTTATTCTTTAAGAATCTAGGAATATAATTACATATAGAAATGTGTAGGATTTTTGTAGGCATAAACAAGAAACCATAGATACTACTATATGATTTGACCGATATGAACAATATTTTGCAGATTAATTCTCTAAGAAACTGCGAATTAAATAACATATAGAAATGTCTAGGATTTCGTAGGCATAGAGAAGAAACTCTAGACACTCCTATATTCTATGATAGATATGAAAAATATTTTGCAGATTTATTTTCTAAGAATCTGCGGATAAAATAACGTATAGAAATATATAGGGTTTCGTAGGCATAAACAAGAAATTCTAGACACTCCTATATCCTATGATCGATATGAAATATATTTTGCAGATTTATTTCCTAAGAATCTGCGGATAAAATAACGTATAGAAATGTCTAGGATTTCGTAGGCATAAACATGAAAATCTAGACACTTCTACATTCTTTGAGTGATATGAACAATATTTTGCAGATTTATTTTCTAAGAATCTACAAATATAATTATTTACAGAATTATCTAGGATTTCGTAGGCATAAACAAGACACTCCAGACACTCCTATATCCTATGATCGATATGAAAAATATTTCGAAGATTTATTCTCTAAGAAACTGCAGATAAAATTACATATGGAAATGTTTAGGGTTTCGTAGGCATACAAGAGACACTCTAGACACACCTGTATCCTTTAATCGATATGAACAATATTTTGCAGATTTATTCTCTAAGAATCTACGAATATGATTATATATAGAAATACCTAAGATTTCGTAGGCATAAAAATGAATTTTTAGACATATCCTTTGACCGTAATGAACAATATTTTGCAGATTTATTCGCTAAGAATCTACGAATATAATTACATACATAAATGTCTAGGGTTTCGTAGGAATAAATTAACGTCTAAAATTATTTTTAGTTTCAACAATATAAATGTACTGTACTGAATAAAAATGAATCGTTTTCCCATCTTAAAAAGTTCATGAATAAATAATCTAACTATATAATTAGCAAGTGTCTGTATGTATTGTCGGTAACATTATGACATCAATTTTTCTCATGATTGGCTAACTGGGGACACCCTGTCTCTTGATTGGCTGACAGGTGACACCCTCACCCGTGATTGGCTAACGGGTGATATCGTGTCCCGTGATTCGCTGACAAGAGAACAAATTAAGATACGAAATTGTCAACGCATGATAATATAACAATTTTTTACCGACCGTCACATGTATAATGCAGGTACCTTTTAAGTTTTTACAAAAACTAAAATTTTTTTTTTTTTTTTGATATTACTGTTTTATGACCTTTTTAGGGTTTGTCATTTTATCGTCTGTCTGTCTGTACGGTAAAAATTGCAGGCAACCGGCTAAAAATAGAGAGTTGAAATATGGCATGCTTATACAACTCTTTGACCCGCACATAGGAAAAATATTAAAACATCTAAAACATATCCCCCTAAAAATATAAACAAATATGTGCTCATCGAAAAAAAAAAATATATTTTTTTAATTCTGAGTAGGGCATCAAATGAAAGCCCTTAGTAGGTGGATTATCGATCAAGATTTAATTTTTGCAAAATAAACTATTTGGACGCGATTTTTGCCAAAATTGTGCAAAAATATTTTTGTCCCACAGCCTGTAGCACAGAGGGTTTAAACTAAAAATTTGAAAAAATTCTAAGTAATATACATTGGTGTGAACCGGAATAGTACAACAGGAATTTTTGATCAAATTATGTTTTCGGAAAATAAAGCGTTTTTTGTGTTTTTAACTAAAATATTGAAATTTTTAATTTGCTATGTAACAGAATAAACAAGTGAACATCCGTAGTCTAATGGTTAACGTTCTCACTTCCTAAGTTGCAAACTACAGTTCGATTCCTGTCAATTTTATTTTTTGTTTTTTTTTTGCATTTTTATTTTGTTTAAATTATTTTGTCAAAATTCTAGTTATATTTTGGCAAATGTTGAATTAATTCTTAAAAGTGTAAATTTAATAACAAGTGTGGAAATTATAATTTAATTCTATGTTTGAATGTATACGAAATCAGAGGGGTGGAGCTTATGACTTAAACAACCAATGGAGCCATAGGCGCAATTTTCAAAATCTTAATGAACCTTGCTATATATATAAAACAAAATACTGCACATATTTAGAAACCTAAATAATGGTATTAGGCATTCCAATTAAAATTAACAAATAAATATTTTAACATAAAATTTGTTTTGGCATCCCAAATAATCATAATTCACTTACTAAATATCTGAGAAATACTGAAATGTTTTTTGTTGCCATCATTTGTACTTTTATTTTAAAAGTGAGGAAGTTTTTGGTTTTTTAGTCATCACTGGTATTTAGTAAGTGAGTACCATTTTTTGTAATCACTTGTATTTTCACTAGTCTATTAAAATTAAAATAAAAACAAAAATGATACCCTTCTTAAATAAAATGCAAAAAGATAAAAAGGACGCTATTCAATTAATTTAAAAGCGTCTATTTTAAGCATTTCCAAGGACGCCAAAAACATTGCTACGGCTCTGTGTATACTACACAACATATATATATATATATATATATATATATAATTTAGCTCTGCAGGCCCAGTTGCCCATGGCTTGGTTTACAATTTTCCTCCATCCTTTTTTATCCTTCGTCTTCTCCTTCCAGTTGCTGATGTTGCATTCATTTATGTCCTTTAAAACTTCTACCTTCCATCTCGTCCTTGGCCTACCTTGTCTCATTTTGCCTCCTATGGTACTTTCTAATATCTTCCTTGGTGTTCTATTACTGTCCATTCGCATTATGTGCCCCAGCCATCTAAGTCTGTTACTTTTCACTACTCCTACTATGTTCGGCTCCTTGTATAACTCCTGTAATTCTCTATTTGTTCGTCTTTCCCATCCGTTTTGAGTCATTTTTCCTCCGAATATTTTTCTTACGACCTTCCTTACCCACACTTTTATCCTTGTTAGTTCCTTTGTATTCAGCGTCCATATCTCACTTCCGTACACAACTATCGGTCTTATTATTGTTTTATAGATTCTAATTTTTAATCTTTTGGATAAATTTTTGTTATACAAAAATTTTCTCAAACCAAATAGGCTACGATTTGCTGACATAATCCTTCTTTGTATTTCCATCAAGCTGTCCGATTTTCTATAGAATTCTACTCCTAGGTATACAAAATGATCCACTTCCTCAAACCCTGTCATTTTTTTCCTGTCATTGTTATTTCCAAATTCTTACCCACTTCGCTTTCTGTCCATTGCATATACTTGCTTTTATTCTCATTTATTATAAGTCCTATTTTCGCAGCTACTTCGCTCAGTCTCTTAGTTGTATTTTGTAATTCGTGCCTCGTTCGTGAAAGTATTGCGATGTCGTCTGCAAACGCCAGGCATTGATGACGTTTATGGTAAAGCAATCCTGATCTATTTATATTTGCCTTCTACACAACATATAAAACACAAATATTAAAAAGCGAATAATAGTCTAATACTATTTAGCTTAGGTACGGTAGTTGTTGATTTTTCGGACCGAAACCAGGTTAAAAAAATTTAAATTAGCTCACATATATTCCGGGGTTTTTGTTTTCTTAGAAGCACTTTATCTTGCCCACCAAAGCTACAAATTTCTTGAACGAGAATATTTGAAAAATTTCTACTTGAGGATAAATAAATGTGAAAATAAAATACATTTTAGGCTTAGTAATTATAAAATATTAACCTAGCTAAATGTAAGACAAGTTATGCACGTACATTAGCGTGGCATAACAAGAAGCAAGAAGGGCAGGTGTAAGTTATAATTGAATTAGGATCAGGTGATACATTAAGTGAATTTATGGATAAAATCGAGTCAGGACCTTTTTGGGTTTCACAACAAACTTACAACACTCTTAGAAACTTTATATATAATGCATCAACTGAACTGGAGCTGGGAGTACAAGACGAGCTCAACATTTGCAAACAAAAGCATGAGAACCGATGTACAGTTCACTAGCTGTTTACTTTTTATCTTAACAACTAATACACCATTATCACGGTTTTTTATTTTGTAAAACTTAACTGCTATTTGTCAGATTACATTTATTCATTACTTCATTACTTTAACATGTATGTATATTTTAATTATATGGGAACGTTAGGAATAATCCAAATTTTTATCAGATCGATCATAAAATGAGCACGAGTTATAACTCGTTCACATACTAGGGCTACCTTTTAAGTTTTTACAAAAACTAAGAAAGAAAAAATTGTTTTTTTGAAACAACTGTTTTATTGCTTTTCAACATATTCGCCTTTAAGATTTATACACTTTTGCATGCGTTCAAACCAATTCTCTAAATATTTAATTCACCAACCATTTGCTCGGAGTAACCTTGGTCTAAATTCACCACTTTTTCGTCTTGCTAGCTCCTTTAATAATGCACCGTTGATAATAGACCCTTTTTTAACAAATTTAAAAACATTGAAGCGTCGCCTTCGTGTGATTTATACAAACAGATATTTATAGTCTACTTCTACCTGCATAATTGTATACATAGTTTATCTTAATTTTTCATTTAAAGCATTTCATTTTAATTTTAAAGCATTTCATTTTAATTTTAACCTTAATTTATCAAATTGTAAAACATGTTTTAATTATTTTTATTTATTTTCTTTTTTTTTTTGTAATTTTTCATTTTATTGACTGTTAGTCAATCACTTTTCTCTTCTTGTCTTACTTATACTTTGTTTAACACTTTAAATATTGTATATTGTATTATAATGTAGTTGTTGTGTTGGGATTGTCCCGTTTACAACTCTCCTGAATAAATAAATAAATAAATAAAAAATAAATTCTAGAAACATCTTTTCCACTCTGAAGTTGGTATCTCAAAAACATGGTTTTCGATGGCTTCAACAACTTTTTGAGGTGATGAAAATCGCTGTCCACGCATTTTTGTTTGATATTGGGGAACAAAAAAAAGTCGGTAGGGGATAAACATTATGAAACATTATGAAATGAAACATTAATTCGATGTTTTTCTCCTTCAAATAACACTGGTCAACACAATTTTTGCTGACTTCCATCTAAGACTTGTTTCTTACTAATTTGGTGCTGCTGAACTCAAATATCAGTTTTTGCGTATCACATCAGATTTTTGCTCTACAACAAATACATATTTTCGGCCAAATAATGCTTCTATCGTTTAATTTTAGACGTCGATACTGTAATTGGTACAAATTTGGCGAACAATAAGGACTAAATAATTAGAAAATATTCTTAAAATTTTATTTATAGTGAAGGAAATAAAATAAGAACAGTTTTAATTACATTTTAATGCATTGGAGTGTTAAAATAAAAATTCAAAATAATTTAAGGATTAAATGGTCGTTTGTAAGATCTTCTGGAGTGCACCATTCCCGATAAGTCTCTTTTAATACTCCAACAGTAGTCAGCCATCATGTGAGTATCCCACCTTCTTTGATAACGTCTCTCCATCTCTTTTAAATCCTGATGGAAACGTTCACCCTGTTCATCACTAACATCTCCAAGACTGACAGGAAATTTGTCAAGATGACTGTTTAAAAAATGAAGTTTCACGCTCAAGTTGCACCCCAGATGATGATAATTTTCAATCAAATTTTCAACGACCTTTTCTGAGAAACTTATTGAACAACAAGTACAAACCTGAAAATTTAATGGATGTAACGGTCATACTAAGTACCTTACCCTTGACCTTGCAACCCCCGCCGTTATAAAAAGGTCTATAACAAGTACGTGCATGTAAGGCGTTCCTACGAAATATATTGGACAACAAGAGCAAAGTTAGAATTAAAGTAGACGTATATCAGAACGTGAAAAGGTGAAAAAAGTCAAAATACGATAGAACAAAAATTTGACGTGATAGGCAGAAACTGTTAACATTTTTGAAATCAGCACCCCAAAATTAGTTAAAAACAAGTATCAGATCTAAGTCAGCAAAAAAAAGTTTAAATTTGTTGACCAGTGTAATCAATTGTTTGACGTGCTGTGTGGGAGCTTGCATCGTCATGTTAAAGAATGATGCGACGTTTTTGGTTATTTTTCCTGATTTTGTCGATGACTTCTGGCAAACAAATTGTTGTATACCATTCAGCATTAACTGTTCTCCGATCCTCTAAAGCAGGGGTGGGCAAATATTTTGGCTCTCAGACCACATTGCGGAGAAAATATGACAGCGGACCAAAAAAAAAATGTGTTTCTAATTTTAAATATTGTTTTTGTTACGAAGGATATTTTATAAATTTTAAAAGCAATATTTTTAAACCAAAACGTGTATTTATTATGCAATTTATAGAAAAAAATTGGAAAAAATTAAAATTTGAAAGAATATTGGACAGAGTAATATTTTTGCAGGGCACAATAATTTATAAAATGCTTCGCGGGCCGGATAGAATTTCAGCGCGGGCCACCTTTTGCCCACGCCTGCTCTAAAGGATTGGTTGCGACATGTCCAGTACAACCGAAAAACAAGCGATCATTTTCTTAGAAATGCTTCGTGCACGAACAACTTTTGTAGGTTTCGGTTCATCTTGGAAGACCCAAACAGTGGATTGTTGCTTAGTTTCCGGTTCATATGAATAAATCCAAGTTTCGTCACCTGTAATGATGTTGTATACGGATTTTGCAGTGCCTAGGTTGAATTTTTTTAGCTTTCCCTTACACCAATCAACACGAGCCTTTTTTTGAACTTGGGTGAAATTATGCAGAATCCATCGAAAACAGATCTTTTTCACAGCTAAATGTTCATGCAAAATCGAATGTATTGCAGTCTGCGATATGCCAAAGGATGCCTCTATCTCACGGTAAGTCACATGCCGATCTTCTTCAATCATTTTGCGCACAACATCGATGTTTTTTTGAATCACAACCGACTTTGGTCGACCTTCACGAGATTCATCACTGACGGACGCACGACCACGACGAAATTCTGCAAACCAACTGTAAACAGTGTTTTCTGATGGTGCTTCATTACCAAAAGTTGAACAAAGCGAATCTATGCATTGCTGTTGAGTTAGGCCTTTACTAAAGTCGTAAAAAATCATCCAACGAAAACCTTCACAAGTTTTATCCATTTTTTCACAAACTTGTTTTTTTTTAACGCTCATTCTTGGTCAATTTATAAGCTACCACTGATTTCACAATACAAATGTAAAATTTTACGAATATAGTAATGACACATTCCAATATTGCCATCTAGTGGTCGTTTGTAAAAACATAAAAAGTAACCCTCGTATATGAGTATGTCTGTAGGCAGTTTAATATAACCTAAGTAAACTACCACATCCGGTTGAACTGTTTTAACAAAGAATTAACTAGTATGTTTATAATGATTGCGTCGTTGCGATTTCTGGGAATGAATTTATAAATATTGGCATGGTTAGTCAACTTTATCCCAGATAAAATAAAAATATAAACTTAATAATCAGTATATAAACATTCGTCAATATTTGTTGAGTGTATTTATATGTTGTTTACAATGTAGACTAAAAAGATAAGTTCAGTTTTATCAGTTTAAAAATTTGATGGCCCAATCATTTATTTTAAATTCGGCACTTAACATGTTAATTTCAAGTTTCGTGATGACTAATATCCCATTCAGGGTTTTATAGGTATTTAGTAAGTACCACGTCGCTCATTAAAGGATTCCACACACCAAAGCGGCCGCGGTGGCGGCCACGGTAGCGATACGGCAGCGGCCTAACGCAACCTATACAATACAATGAGACCACGCACATACAAGCGTTCAGCTATCTGAGAACGCCACCGAATGCAGCGTTCAGTATAGCGATCACCAAACACTGGCGGCCGAACTCGACAAGTTGCGCTAGGCCGCGCGATATTCATTGTTTACATACCACAGAGTGAATATATTTAAGAAAATAATGTCGAAAATAGATAATTTAACAGAAAAAATCATAGATCAGTAAAGGATCATTTAATTTTGTATGACTTAGCACATCCTGATTACAAGAATATTAGGAAAACAAATAAAGTGTGGGACGTAAAAAAAAAATAAAAAAGTTTTGGAAATTGATAGTAAAGTCTGTTCCAAACGGTTAGGCGGAACTAGATTTTGCAATCTAGTTACTTTCATCGTTTAAATCATGCTTTTCAGCCGTTTTGTTTAAGCTTTGTAAATCATACTTGCAACAAACATTTTTTGGTTAAGGTTAATATCATTTTAAAATGTCATTTTCTTTATATTTTGATTTTTTGTGTCATTCTTAATACAAATATCCCATTTATTTATTTTTTGTCATTAAAATATGTAAGAAAATTAATTTAAGTTTGACATATGTCATTCGTTTCCATGGTTTCATTGTTGGAATTTTAAATTTTGACATTCCAACGTGAAAAATGAAATAACCCAAGCAAGGTCCCTTTTCCAACCGAAAAGAACGAAATTCCCATTTAGTTCCGCCTAACTGTTTGAAACAGAATGTGAGTAGATTATTATTTTTCCTCTACATACAATTAATTATTCTATTGTGTTCTCGCAATCAATATTATCATACAACTATATACCGTGATTTTTGCCAAAATTGTGCAAAATTTTTTTTGTCCTACACCATGTAGCCCAGATGGTTTAAACTAAAAATCTGAAAAAATTCTAAGTAATGTACATTGGTGTGAACCTGAATAGTACAACAGGAATTTTTGATCAGATTATGTTTTTGGAGAAAAACGCATTTTTTGTGATTTTTGGCTAATAATGTACACAAGTTATAGCTTTGTAACACGCCACACGGGAACGTGTATGCTGGTGTAGTGGTATTAGTCGCTGATTTTTCAACCAAGTAACCCGATCCGAAAGGGATCGAACCCTGTGAGAAGAGACTATATTTTTTTATTTTTTTTTTTTTTAATTTTTATATTGTTTAAATTATTTTTTCAAAATTCTAGTTATATTTTGGCAAATGTTGCATTTAATTTTTAAAAGCGTAAATTTAATAACTAGTGGAAATTGTTTAAATTATAATTTAATTCTGTTTCAATGTACACGAAATCAGAGGGACGGAACTTATAACAACCAATGGAAGCCATAGGCGCAATTTTTAAAATTCTTAATGAATCTTGCTATATAAATAAAAATACTGCACATATTTAGAAACTTAAATAATGGTATAATGGTATTAGGCGTTCGAATTAAAATTAATAAAAAAAAATATTTTAATATAAAATTTGTTTTCGCATCCAAAATAGTCATCATTCACTTACTAAATACCTGCAAAACCCTGAAATGTGTGAAAATTCACACTTCACATCAATTTTTTATCCATTCTTTTGAAAATTACAAAACTGGAGTCACTAAAACCACTGTAACCTATAAACTAATTGTCAGAATGTCATGAAATTTTCACAAGTATCGTTTGAGGGTTGGTACTATCCAGAAATCATATGGGTCTGTCAACAGTGTTGCCATATATATGTCAGACCGGAGACTTATTGAGTGAAGTGTTATAAAGCCACGTTTCGTCCCCTGTCACAACGGAGTTCACGTATTTCGAGTGTCCTATTTCAATTTTTTTTAAACATTTTTCGACACCATTCAACTCTTATTGCATTTGCGCATATTGATTGGTGTAAGGGAATGCTAAAAAATTCAACATAGGCACTGCAAAATCCGTATACAACATCATTACAGGTGACGAAACTTGGATTTAATCATATGAACCGGAAACTAAGCAACAATCCACTGTTTGGGTCTTCCAAGATGAACCGAAACCAACAAAAGTTGTTCGTTCACGATGCACTTCCAAGAAAAATCGCTTGTTTCTTCTGTTGTACTAGACATGTCGCAACCATTCCTTTAGAAGATCGGAGAACAGTTAATGCTGAATGGTCTACAACAATTTGTTTGTCAGAAGTCATCGACAAAATCATGAAAAACAACCAAAAACGTCATCATTCTTCATCATGACAATGCAAACTTCCACACAGCACGCCAAACAATTGATTAGTTGAAGGAGAAAAACATCGAATTAATGTCTCATTACCCGTATTCACCTGATTTATCCCCTAACGACTTTTTGGTTAATGTTCCGTATTAGTCCACCACAACTAGGCTTGTATGCTTAGAATGAATTATATTATAACGTTATAAACGAGAAGGCACGGTTGTAAGAGTGGGGAGCCAATAGTAATCATTCATGCATCTGTAGTTGACAGAGAAATACCCGTTTTTAACACGAGGAACGTCCGAATATAACTGATATTTTTGGAACTATTTATGAAGTTAATATTTTTCAAAATACGTATACTATAAATCTCATTGGAAAAAGGTAAAAATTCCTTATGAGTACCTGTTCATATACGTCTAGCAAGTTTAAGTTTTTTCTGTCTAAAATTTTTGCTAACTAAACCTAACCTAATAAGTTTTATCATTGATTGTTTGCGTATGCAAACAATAAAACATATATCTTCACTATATAGTGAAGATATATAAATGCTTTATACAGTTTTAATACATTTACATAATTTAGCATCTATGAATGCTAAAACGAAAAACGGAATTTTCTATTTCAGACATAAAATTGGTAGGTCGGAATATATTGATATTTTTGAGGATTCTCTCTTTTAATAATGTTAATATTCTTCAAAATAAATATACTATAAATCTCATTTAAACCATTTAAATGTGACTTAAAGCGTATAAATACTGAAATTTTATTATTCAAGTTTTTCTTTAAAAGGAGCTAAGGAGCTAAATGTTAACAAACACTCATTAAATAATTGCTTGGATTTCGAAATGGATAACTATCTAGTACTTATTTAGATTTCAGTTTTGACTAAAAATATTGGAAATGATAAAGTGAATCGTCGTAAATGTTGTGTTTTGAAAGAAAGGGGTGGAGCTTCGCCAGGGCCAAATCTTATTCTACCTAGTATACACGGTTTCTCTAACGAGTTGTCCGTGGTGGACTTCTAAGGAACATTAACCGACTTTTTTTTGTTCCCCAATGTCAAATGAAAAATGCGTGGACAGCGATTTTCATCAGTTCAAGAAGCTGTTGAAGCCTTCGAAAACCATGTTTTTGAGATACCAACTTCAGAGTGGCAAAATGTTCCGAGAATTGGTTTGAACGCATGCAAAAGTATATAAATCTTAAAGGCGAATATTTTGAAAAGCAATAAAACAATTTGTTTCAAAAAAAAGTGTCTTTCTTAGTTTTTGTAAAAATTTAAAGGTAGCCCTGGTTCCACAGCGAGGCCTAAAAGTTATTGGGTAGTTCTTATATGTGAACGTATGTACACTGTTGTCAACTGTCTATTAATAATAAATGCGAGTGTACCCGAGTTTTATCGAGTGAAAATGAATAAATGTCGGAGTTTTCGGTAGAATGAGTTGTTTAATTGGCAGGTATAGCAGTGTGTGGGAAGGTACAGCTATGAACAATGGTATGTTATTACTAAAAATTCATTGGCTTTACGATCCTTTGTAACGAATTACACTCTATTAAAACATAGAAAAGATAACAACCCAATTCCCTAACTAAATCTTTTAACCAGCTCTCGTTTCGACACTTTCGTTCTCTTTGGCTACTGTCATACATTTATTTAAAAATAAATGTGAATTGTAAATTTTCACATAATTCAAGAAATAAATATCTAGTAGGGACACTTTTTTTATTATAGTTTTGGCTGTAATTGCGTCTAAATAATTTTATAATTAATTCTGTTAATTAAAAGTATTAGTCCTTTATTTCATACTGTCCTTAAATGAAAACAATACTTTCGCTGCAGCTGAACATTTTAAATAAATGATTCTCAAAGTGGGGGCATGCATTTTTTCGATTGGTTGAATATTTGAGGAGTTACAAGAGGACAACCTAAAACTGAACTTCTGAAATATCTCACATGTTACACTGGTCAACACAATTTTTGCTGACTTACATCTAAGACTTGTTTCTTACTAATTTGGTGCTGCTGAACCCAAATATCACGTTTTTGGGTATCAAATCAGATTTTTGCTCTACAACAAATACATATTTTCGGACAAATAATGCTTCTATCGTTTAAATTTAGACGTCGATACTGTAATTGGTACAAATTTGGCGAAAAATAAGGACTATTTCTATTTAATTAGAAAATATTCTTAAAATTTTATTTATAGTGAAATAAAGAAAATGAGAACAGTTTTAATTACATTTTAATGCATTGGAGTGTTAAAATAAAAATAAAAAATAATTTAAGGATTAAATGGTCGTTTGTGAGATCTTCTGGAGTGCACCATTCCCGATAAGTTTCTTTTAATACTCCAACAGTAGTCAGCCATCATGTAAGTATCCCACCTTCCTTGATAACGTCTCTCCATCTCTTTTAAATCCTGATGGAAACGTTCACCCTGTTCATCACTAACATCTCCAAGATTGACAGGAAATTTGTCAAAATTGATGTGAAGTGTGAATTTTCACACATTTCAGGGTTTTGCAGGTATTTAGTAAGTGAATGATGATTATTTGGGATGCCAAAACCAATTTTATGTTAAAATATATTTTTTTTGTTAATTTTAATTCGAATGCCTAATACCATTATATAGGTTTCTAAATATGTGCAGTATTTTTTTTATATAACAAGGTTTAATAAGATTTTGAAAATTGCGCCTATGGCTTCCATTGGTTGTTTTAGTCATAAGCTCCGCCCTTCTGTTTTCGTCTACATATTTGTAGGAATATAAATAGCAGTATAGCAGTAATATATTTAGGCACTAATATGATACAGACATTATAACACATGACATAACATATATTTTATATATTTCATTTTTTTTAACTTGTATCCATGGTATTATATATTTATAGTTACGTTATATTTTAAGTTACTTGGTTGTAAGTCCAATAGTAATCAATTTCAACAATTTGCACTGGTTATTAAATTTACGCTTTTAAAAATTAAATGCAATATTTGCCCAAATATAACTAGAATATTGAAAAAGTAATTTAAACAAAATAAAAATGCAAAAAAAAAAACAGAAAAAATGAATTTGCCTCGCGGCCGATTTGAACTCGAGTTTGCAGATTAGAACGCTTGTATAGTAACCATTACACCATCGAAGCGCTCTGTCTACTGTGCTACATAATATCATTAAATATTTTACATGGTTACGCAAAAAACACAAAAAATGCGCTATTTTCCGAAAACATAATCTGATCAAAAATTCCTGTTGAACTATTCCGTTTCACATAAATGTACATTACTTAGAATTTTTTCAGATTTTTAGTTTAAACCATCTGGGCTACAGGGTGTAGGACAAAAATTTTTTTGAACAAGTTTGGCAGAAATAATGTCTGAATAATTTATTTTGCCAAAATAAAATTTTGATCGTTAATCCACATACTAAGGGCTTTCATTTGATACCCTGCTCAGAATTTTAAAAAAATATTTTTTTTCGATGAGCACATATTTGTTTATATTTTTAGGGGGATATGTTTTTTAGATGTTTTGGTATTTTTCCTATGTGCGGGTCAAAGAGTTGTATAAGCATGCCAAATTTCAACTTTCTAGGTTTAGCCGTTTGGCTATAATTTTTACCGAACAGACAGACAGACAGACGACAAAATGACGGTATAAGGGTTTTTTGGTCATACCTACAAAACCCTAAAAATGAAGTTTCACGCTTATGTTACACCCCAGATGATGATAATTTTCAATCAAATTTTCAACGACCCCCACATAGTTTTCGGCTTTTTTATTCCCAAGAAAATTTTGGATGAGCGCACTAAGCATGGTCATACTAAGTATCTTACCCAAGGGTAAAGACCTTGCAACCCCCGCCGTTGTAAAAAGGTCTATAACAAATACCTGCATGTAAGGCGTTCCTAGGCGCAAATAGCCTTTGTTGATGTGCGCCAAAAATTTTAACTAACTAAGGCGTTCCTACGAAATATATTGGACAACAAGAACGAAGTTGAAATTAAAGTAGACGAACGTGAAAAGGTGAAAAAAATCAAAATACGATAGAATAAAAATTTGACGTGATAGGCAGAAACTGTTAACATTTTTGAAATCAGCACCCCACAATTAGTTAAAAACAAGTATCAGATCTAAGTCAGCAAAAAATAGTTTAAATTTAAAAATTTACCTTACAAAAACCGCACTGTACGAGTACTCCAGCTAGTATAACATAAATTCAACACTAAACCTGTCAGCGACACAATGGGGCACTACAGGTACTAATAAGAGTGACAGTCTCTGAACGGCAATTCACACGAATGTACCAAAATCTGTCCAATAACATAATTAATATTTCAATTAATTTCCTAACTTGTATTGTACTGTGTAATTATGTATTTAATTTAGTTCCAATAAACATTTTTGAAACAAACAGTTACATACCTTACTGGCGCTAACATAATTTCTATGAGTTCCAAATATAAATTAATTGGTAACAAATTTCTAGTATAAAGGCAGCTATAAACGATTTCTATTTAATTAGAATAGCTCGTGAATGACTGGCGGCTGTACGGCTGTGTGTGTGAGTGTTACTGTCAAATGGTAAACAGAGCGAGAATGCCAGCAGACCAAGTCAATCATCTTAGCATAGAACCATCAGTTGCCAGCCACCATCTAACAGCCATCGGCGATCATGGCAATCAGGAAAATCTACAGTATCGGAAATCAAAAATGAAAATGTGTGCAAATAGCCTTCAGGAAATACACCTCGGTTAAGACAACCATAGAACGTTGAAGATGATCTCATAGTGACTTTAATCTGGCTGTTTTGGATTAAAGTTACTGTGATAAAAATATAGAAAAACTCAAAAGATAACAGACACTTAAAATATCCTAAACATCGATGGTTAGACATTTGGCTACCCCTAGATATGTTTTATGTTATACTTGGCAGCATATATTAAGTGAATGAAACTTTATTGAGCGTATTGCCGTTTGCAATTCGCTTTTAAAACGGATTGCACACGATTCATTTTTAAAGGAACTGATAACGGGCGATGAAAAATGGATTATGTACAACATCCAGCGAAATAGATCTGGGAGAAAGTTCGGTAATACTCCAGTTTTGCATTCTAAAGCCAGTTTGCTTCCCGGAAAAGTAATGACATCGGTTTGGTGGGATTGAAAGGGTGTTTTCTATTATCAAACTATGGGAGCGGTAATTTCAGAAAATGTAAGCATATATGCTTACCTGAGAGTTGCTCCCTTTTAGAATCATATCTATTAAATAGAATTCAATATGTTAGATTTAATAAAAAATTATCTCACATATTTTTCTTTTGTATGGAGTTCCACAGGGATCAATACTAGGATCTCTCTTGTTTATTATATACCAATTACATGACCAATTCCAGCTGACACTACATAAAATACATTCACACACAGAAACACAACACTCAAATGTAATACAAGATACACTAACAGATAAACACTTTTACACAGTGTAAAATATGTAATATCATTAAACTCAGTTAGTCAGTTATTCTCTTAGTCAGATATATGTCAGTTGTCAGTCACTAGTTAATTTTATATGAAATATCAGTTAAATTGTATTGTACTCTAAATAAATTGTTTTTAAAAACTGATTTAACGATTGAAGTTATATTTCTTACCTACATTCATCCGTATTCACAAATTCCAAATCTATTTTATATACAGATATAATTTAAATAAAAAACGCCAATTAATTTTCAAAATGACCAGCTCTGGCCTTTACTCAGCTTTTAAATTTCTGCTGTAACTCGTTAACAGAATTACGAAGCGTTACTTTTTCAGCTGTTAATTTTTGCTTTTTTTCTGTTATTATATTTTTAATTTCACAAGAATACATATACTACCTTAGCCATAAATACAAAAAATCTATAACATTATTAAGCATCATTCAGCAGTTAATTAAAAATGGATTATTATGTCAAAAAAAAAAAAAAACAAAAATATTTTCCAAAAGCGAAACCTGGGCTAAAATTTCTCCCGTACGTTTCTAGCTCAGTTCAATGTATATTACCTATAATTTTTCAGATTTTTAGTTTAACCCCTTTGGGTAAGAGGGTGTAGGATAAGAACTTTTTTAGTCCAATTTTGGCAAAAATCGTGTTAAAAGCAACGTATTTTAAAAACTACTTTCCGTTCTTTAATCTACGTCTTAAGAGCTTTATTTTGAAACCATACAATGAGTTATAAAAAAATATTTTAAAAAATTGATGCGAAGTGTGAATTTTCACACATTTCAGGGTTATGCAGGTATTTAGTAAGTGAATGATGATTATTTTGGATGCGAAAAGAAATTTTATATTAAAATATTTTTTTTGTTAATCTTAATTCGAACGCCTAATACCATTATTTAGGTTTCTAAATATGTGCAGTATTTTTTTTTATATAGCAACGTTCACTAAAAAATTTAAAAATTGCGCCTATGGCTTCCATTGGTTGTTATAAGTTCCGCCCCTCTGATTTCGTGTACATTGAAACAGAATTAAATTATAATTTAAACAATTTCCACTGGCTATTAAATTTACGCTTTTAAAAATTAAATGTAACATTTGCCAAAATATAATTAGAATTTTGAAAAAAATAATTTAAACAATATAAAAAAATATATATATATATATAGTCTCTTCTCCAGGGTTCGATGCCTATCGGATCGAGTTACATGGGTGAAAAGTCAGCGTCAAATACCACTAGACCAGCACACACGTTAGAGTGTGGCTTGTTACAAAGCTATAAGTTGTGTACATTATTAGCCACAAATCACAAAAAATGCGTTTTTTTCCAAAAACCTAATCTGATCAAAAATTCCTGTTGAACTATTCCGGTTCACACCAATGTACATTACTTAGAATTTTTTCAGATTTTTAGTTTAAACCATCTGGGCTACAGGGTGTGGGACAAAAAAATTTTTGCACAATTTTGGCAAAAATCTCTTCAAAATAATTTATTTTGTAAAAATAAAAATTTGATCGCTAATCCACGTACCAAGGGCTTTCATTTGATACCCTACTCAGAATTATAAAAAAATATTTTTTTTTTTTTCGATGAGCACATATTTGTTTATATTTTTAGGGGGATATGTTTTTAGATGTTTTAGTATTTTTCCTATGTGCGGGTCAAAGAGTTGTATAAGTATGCCAAATTTCAACTCTCTAGGTTTAGCCGTTTGGCTACAATTTTTACCGAACAGACAGACAGACAGACAGACAGACAGACAGACAGACAGACAGACAGACAGACAGACAGACAGACAGACAGACAGACAGACAGACAGACAGACAGACAGACAGACGACAAAATGACGGTATAAGGGTTTTTTGGTCATACCTACAAAACCCTAAAAACGACAAAAAAAATCAATATATTTTGAAAAACTAATTTTCAACTTCAAACAAAAATTCGTGTTGGACTATTTTCATCAATATACTTGGAATTGTTTTTCAGATTTTTAGACCAACCCCACTGGGAAATAGTGTGGGGGACAAAAGTTTTTTGACATTATTTTGTGAAAATCCCATAAAAAAAAATTGATTTTTGAAAAATAAAAATTTGCTTGGTCATCCACTCATTAAGAGGTTTCATTAGATATACCAACCAAATTTCTTTTAAAAAAATATTATTTTTTTTATTAAATACATAATTGTTTTATTTATCTCGGGATGTGTTTTTTTGAACTCTCAGTATTTTTCCTATATGTGGGTAAAAGAGTTGTATAAGCACGCCAAATTTCAACTTTCTATGTTAAGGCGTATGGCTACAATTTCTATCTCCCAGACAGAGAGACAGATTGATAGATAGACAGACAGACAGACATACATACACATGAGTGACGTTATAAGGGTTTTTTGTGGTCATACCTACAAAACCCTATAAACGACACAAAAAATTCGATATTTTTCGATAAACTAATAAAAAATTGCTGTTGAACTATTTAGGTTCCTATCAGTTGTTAGAATCAACCCTTTTGGGAAATAAGGTAGGCGAAAAAAAATTTTTTTTTGACGGAACTGGAGTATTTTTTTTTTTTTTTAGGTTTTAAGACATAATTAAAATGGCCTCTGGGACAAAAATTTATGTCTACAATCGTTTAATAATATTTCTTGCCGACCGGCGTAGCGTAGTGGTAACACATGTGCTCTGCGTTTCGAAGGTCTCGGGTTCGAATCACGTTCAGGCATGGAAATTTTCTCAAATAAAAAATTGTCCTAGCTAATTGCCACAGCAGCAAAAGGCCATTAAATTTAAAAAAATTAATAATAATAATATTTCTTTTTTTCAAAAATTTTCGTGGTTTACCTTCGCACCAAGAAGTCTTTTTTGATATCCAACTCAAATTTTTAAAAAATATTTATTTCATGATGAGACTTGAATAAGAAGATTCTTAACAATCGTTCGGCTAGATGATTCATTACAAGCGTACCACCATAATAAACAGTTTGAGAAAGACTACCATGCATACTAACAAACAACATATAACTAATTATTTAATTAACATTCACCAGTGAATAAACTAATAAATATAAAAATACATGCAGATTAGTAGCAATTATGTGAATGTAGATCAGAGTGTGGACATGTTCTTCTCACTGGCTCGGCTGCCTGTCGTGTCGTGCTGCGACTGCTTAATGATATTTTCACTTGATCTCTGTCATAATAGCCATTTTCTCCCGGTGTGCAGATGCTGGATTCCTTCATTATTTCGATACTCGCGAGAAGGGGGGGGGGAGCTGGAGCACTAGCACTGTACTTATGTACATGTGAAAGTTATAGCGTGTAATATACATTGTAATTATAATATTTTGATGCAATTTGTACGATTTAGAATATAATTGTTTCTTCCTTTCCATTTGATCATTTGACTTTAAATTCACGAGATAATCTATGGGAACGTTTTAGTCCGATATATTATGACCCAGCATATTTTAAAATAAGTTCTACTGCCCTACAGTTCTCACCAGTGGGTTTAGCTGCCGAATTAAATAGGCCGAATTTGGGAAAATTATATTTACTTACATCATATTTCCATGTATAATCCCCAGGCTCCCCGCTAGCGCCACCACTGTACAATACTATCTATCTTCTAAGAAACCTACAAACATCAGTTACAAGGGATGTTTTATAAAATTACGTATTTTGCGTTATTTCAATCGTACATAGCATACACTCTTTTAGCATAGGTACACTTTGCCTCTGCTGAAAGAGTTTTTAAACTACAGAGGCGTGCAATAACAGCGATGGGGAGTAGGGATGGGAAAAAAACATCGATGTATCGAAAACATCGATGTTTGTTTTAAAAACATCGATGTTTTTACCATCGATGATCAGATGGCGATAGTATCGATAAAACATCGATGTCTACTACCGATGACGATGTTTAAACTTTGAAATTCAGAAACTACTGCTAGAGCGCTTGAATCTTAAAATTTTAATTTTTATTAATATTAGTACACAATATATAAGCGCCATCTATTGTGATATAACAATACTAATAGTGTTAGTTCTTATTCTTTTTAGCAGTTAGCAGAATAAGAATAAAAAGAAACTTCTAATTTGTGCAAACAATGCAACGACCAATGACGCCAACAAATTTGTTGCTTTTTGAGTCTTGTTGACACTTTCCCAGTTGTTATTCCTCCAATCCCTGGAATTACCGTATTGGGAAATATAATTATAATTTATTTATTAATAAAACTATTATTAGATTAAAATTAATATTATAGGATTGCTATATTAGTGTTATAAAAAATTTATGTGAAGTGTGAATTTTCACGTTTCAGGGTTTCACAGGTATTGAGTAAATGAATGATGATTATTTGGGATGCCAAAACAAATTTTTTGTTAAAATATTTTTTTATTAATTTTAATTCGAATGCCTAGATACCATTATTTGGGTTTCTAAATATTTGCAGTATTTTTTTATATAGCAAGGTTCATTGATATTTTGAAAATTGTGCCTACGGCTTCCATTGGTTGTTTAAGTCATAAGCACCGCCCCTCTTATTTCGTATACATTCAAACATAGAATTAAATTATAATTTCAACACTTCCCACTGGTTATTAAATTTACGCTTTTAAAAATTAAATGCAATATTTCCCAAAATATAACTAGAATTTTGACAAAATAATTTAAACAAAATAAAAATGCAAAAAAAAAAACAGAAAAAATAAAAATTGACAGGAGTCGAACAGTAGTTTGCAACTTACGAAGCGAGAACGTTACCACTGGACTACGAACGTTCACTCCTTTACTGTGTTAAATAGCGGATTAAATATTTTAGTTAAAAACACAAAAAATGCGTTATTTTCCGAAAACATAATCTGATCAAAAATTCCTGTTGTATTATTCCGGTTCACACCAATGTACATTACTTAGAATTTTTTCAGATTTTTAGTTTAAACCATCTGGGCTACAGGGTGTGGGACAAAAAAATTTTTGCACAATTTTGGCAAAAATCGCTTCAGAATAATTTATTTTGCAAAAATAAAAATTTGATCATTAATCTACGTACCAAGGGCTTTCATTTGATACCCTACTCAGAATTATAAAAAAATATATTTTTTTTTTCGATGAGCACATATTTGTTTATATTTTTAGGGGGATATGTTTTTTAGATGTTTTAGTATTTTTCCTATGTGCGGGTCAAAGAGTTGTATAAACATGCCAAATTTCAACTCTCTAGGTTTAGCCGTTTGGCTACAATTTTTACCGAACAGACAGACAGACGACAAATGAAAGGGTTTTTTGGTCATACCTACAAAACCCTAAAAATGAATCAACCCAAAATAATATGTTATTCTATTATTTTGTAAGGAATTCTTGACCTATAATCATTTGTAGTTAATTGACGTGCGTTTCGTACTATTTTCTATTTTATTTTATTTATTTTTTATTCCTACACCACAGCTTTGATCCCAGTATCCATCACTGTACAAAGTTTGCAACCCATTAATTTACCGCAAGTTATAAAACAATCTCTTATTCTCTAAACAAATAATATTATAATCCCATTATTAACATATATAAATATAAAATAAATAATTTATATGTACAATTAAAGGTTAGAAATTTGAGACAAAAAAAATTACCAAACAATTGACATAAATTTCTCCCATGAAGATGTGACACGCGATAATGTGAGACCGTAATGGTCTCGCTATTTGATTACGGGACAGTGCTACTGTGCTCCGAGTTGGGCTTGCTCGCTCAGCACTCAGCGCTGGGAAAACTCCGCTGATTGTTGCCTCGGCGTTAGATCCATGTTAACACGTGCCTAACCTGGATTAAACATAACGGGATTGTTTTTATTTTCTTTATCAGTTTAAAACGTTCATGTTTTGCTTATCAAGATTATCATTTGGTTTATTGTTTTAATCATGTTTTGATTATGTTTATAAACACGAAACAGATAAGTAGTGAATTGTACATACCTGGACTGCACAATAAATTCTTGGGTTCATAATGAAATATTTGGTTTTTCAATTTAAAATAAGTTTTATTTTTCAATATTATTAGGGTTTGTAGGTATGACCAAAAAATCCTTATACCGTCATTTTGTCGTCTGTCTGTCTGTCTGTTCGGTAAAAATTGTAGCCAAACGGCTAAACCTAGAGCAGTAGTATTTGTCCAATGCTGGCTACTTTCCGTTTTTTAGGGTTTTGTAGGTATGACCAAAAAACACTTATACCGTCATTTTGTCGTCTGTCTGTCTGTCTGTCTGTCTGTTCGATAAAAATTGTAGCCAAACGGCTAAACCTAGAGCAGTGGTATTTGTCCAATGCTGGCTACTTTCCGTTTTTTAGGGTTTTGTAGGTATGACCAAAAAACCCTTATACCGTCATTTTGTCGTCTGTCTGTCTGTCTGTCTGTCTGTCTGTTCGGTAAAAATTGTAGCCAAACGGCTAAACCTAGAAAGTTGAAATTTGGCATGCTTATACAACTCGTTGACCCGCACATAGGAAAAATACCAAAACATCTAAAAAACATACCCCCCTAAAAATATATCAAATATGTGCTCATCGAAAAAATATATATTTTTTTAAAATTCTGAGCAGGGTATCAAATGAAAGCCCTTAGTATGTAGATTAACGACCAAAATTTTATTTTTGCAAAATAAATTATTTAGACATTATTTCCGGCAAAATTGTTCAAAAAAAATTTTGTCCCACACCCTATAGCCCAGATGGTTTAAACTAAAAATCTGAAAAAATTCTAAGTAATGTACATTTATGTGAACCGGAATAGTTCAACAGGAATTTTTGATCAGATTATGTTTCCGGAAAATAACGCATTTTTTGTGTTTTTTGCGTAACCATGTAAACTATTTAATGATATTATGTAGCACAGTAGACAGAGCGCTTCGATGGTGTAATGGTTACTATACAAGCGTTCTAATCTGCAAACTCGAGTTCAAATCGGCCGCGAGGCAATTTATTTTTTCTGTTTTTTTTTGCATTTTTATTTTGTTTAAATTACTTTTTCAATATTCTAGTTATATTAATATTAAATTTTCAATATTTTAGCAATATTTTTTACAAATATTGCATTTAATTTTTAAAAGCGTAAATTTAATAACCAGTGCAAATTGTTGAAATTGATTACTATTGGACTTACAACCAAGTAACTTAAAATATAACGTAACTATAAATATATAATACCATGGATACAAGTTAAAAAAAATGAAATATATAAAATATATGTTATGTCATGTGTTATAATGTCTGTATCATATTAGTGCCTAAATATATTACTGCTATACTGCTATTTATATTCCTACAAATATGTAGACGAAAACAGAAGGGCGGAGCTTATGACTAAAACAACCAATGGAAGCCATAGGCGCAATTTTCAAAATCTTATTAAACCTTGTTATATAAAAAAAATACTGCACATATTTAGAAACCTACATAATGGTATTAGGCATTCGAATTAAAATTAACAAAAAAAATATATTTTAACATAAAATTGGTTTTGGCATCCCAAATAATCATCATTCACTTACTAAATACCTGCAAAACCCTGAAATGTGTGAAAATTCATACTTCACATCAATTTTTTTTTTTAAATTAATTGATTTTTTAAAAACATTAAAATGGATATTTTTTGAGATGATGCAGTAAATTGTTTTATAAAGATTTTTGCAGCTAAATTTTGCGAAAGTATTTCGTAAGTTATTTTTATTATACAACAGGTGGGCGTTATGAAATTTTTTGTACCAATAGATTTGCTAAAGTGGGCGGTAGGTATGAAAAGGTTGAGTACCCCTGACCTAGGGAGTTGAAATTTGGCATGCTTATACAACTCTTTGACACACACATAGGAAAAATACTAAAACATCTAAAAAACATATCCCCCTAAAAATATAAACAAATATGTGCTCATCGAAAAAAAAAATATATATTTTTTTATAATTCTGAGTAGAGTATCAAATGAAAGCCCTTGGTACGTGGATTAACGATCAAATTTTTATTTTTGCAAAATAAATTATTTTGAAGCGATTTTTGCCAAAATTGTGCAAAAAAATTTTTGTCCCACACCTGTAGCCCAGATGGTTTAAACTAAAAATCTGAACAAATTCTAAGTAATGTACATTGGTGTGAACTGGAATAGTACAACAGGAATTTTTGATCAGATTATGTTTTAGGAAAAAAAACGCATTTTTTGTGATTTTTAGCTAATAATGAACACAAGTTATAGCTTTGTAAGACGCTACACTGGAACATGTATGCTGGTGTAGTGGTTTTTGACGCTAGTTTTTCACCCAAGTAACTCGATCCGAAAGGGGTCGAACCCTGCGAGAAGAGAGAATATAATTTTTTGTTTTTTTTTTTTTTAATTTTTATATTGTTTATATTATTTTTACAAAATTCTGTTTATATTTTGGCAAATATTGCATTTAATTTTTAAAAACGTAAATTTAATAACCAGTGGAAATTGTTTAAATTATAATTTAATTCTGTTTCAATGTTCACGAAATTAGAGAGGCGGAACTTATAATAACCAATGAAAGCCATAGGCGCAATTTTTAAAATTCGAACCTTACTATATAAAAAAAAATACTGCACATATTTAGAAACCTAAATAACGGTATTAGGCGTTTGAATTAAAATTAACAAAAAAAAATACTTTAAAATAAAGTTTGTTTTGGCACCAAATAATCATCATTCAGTTACTAAATACCTGCGAAATCCTGAAATGTGTGAAAATTGCAAGCCAAAAATGTTGCAAAAAAATTCTGGCCCCGCCCCCTTTTACCCAAAGGGGTTAAACTAAAAATCTGAAAAATTACAGGTAATGTACATTGGTCTGAGCCGGAAACGTACGAGAAGAATTTTTGATCCGATTGCGTTTTTGAAAAATATTGCAGTTTTTGTGTTTTTGACAAGATTAATTATTTTTTTAATTCATTGCTAAATTATGGCTAGTAATGTTATGGATTTTTTGTATTTATGGTAGTGTGTGTCTAAAATGTTAACAGCTGAGGACCAAATTTTGAACACCACACCAACACATTGTTAATAGAACAAATATTCGTAGACATCCAGTATTATGTTGGCTTCTTACAATTATTAAATACCTATAAAACTCTGAAATATGTGAAAATTCACACTTCACACACATTTTTTTAATGTGAAATACCTACATTCTTTACTGTGGGCAATTTATTTAGTACAGTAACTTTAAAACCTCCGTGACAAATCTCATGCAAAAACAACAATTCTATTGTCAACCAAAAATGTCTTGTTCCAATTATTAAAAAAACAACAGTTAATATCAGTGAGTGTATTAATAAAATAAAACTTTTTATTTTTAATTCGTATAAAATGAAGAACGGGTGTAATTAATTAGTTCCAGATATTAGAGTTGTATAATTTAGAAATATAGTTCAAATGTTAATGGGCGAGGTGGCGTTAAGTCAGCCGGAGAAAATGTGCTAAATTCAACTTTTTAACGTTTAATTGTTATTAATGAAAAGTTATGAGTGACGTTCAGTATTTAACTGCCTGATTCACTCGCTCATTTCAAGGTGAAACATTCATTTAAAATACATTTAAAGTGTTCGGGGAAAATTATGGAATTTCACTTTAACAGTTTTAAAAAGCGGCTTTATTTAAAGTAGATTCTGTATCAGTAGAGAAAAAGTCCATTCCGTAATATACGCAGAAACAAAAATTTTATACTGTTTTACGCTGCTAGCGTTTGGTTTAATATTTTGAGCAGTGCTGGGTTTTAACTATGCTCTATGTCGGCTGGAGCTGTTTGTCCTTGCTTCGGATTGGTTTAGATCGTCATCCCTATTACACTGTAAAAATATTGTTTTTAGTCCAAGTTGACAGATGTTCAGTGTCGTACATTGGAAATATATATTATTTATACTATTTAATTTTTTTCATATATTTTGTTATTATTTACATATTTAGACTTTTATTTATATTCTTGGCGTAGATTTTATGGCGAAAATTTTCCATGTAATTTGTTTTTACGCAGTTATATATTTTTTAGGTTATTTGACATATAAATATTTTTGACACTTGACAATTAACAGATCAAGAGAGAGGACTAATGTGAGGCCAAAAGACAGCCCAGCTGATTGTGCCCAAAGAAGAAGTTATTGATATAATTTTTAGACCTTCATATATACATATATTTTGAATTTTTATTTACAATAATTATTTAAATAAGAAACTTTAGCTCTGAAAATATATTGTTTGTTTTATTGCTTTATTTAAACTCTTTTAGCCAAATCTCTCTTTTTATATATAGTACATAATTTTTAAAATTAATATTTTTTAACTTTTTCAAATTTCCCATTAAACTGAATTTATGTCGTGTGCCCAAGTGTATTATCTGCCTTGTTTATTTCAATATCTTATTAACCTTTTTTATACTAAAAAAAATCACTTGCTACCCCAGTTACTACGCCCATGTCCTAGTTGATACTAATTTTAAATTTCCCGCTATACTGTATTTGTCCAGTGTAAATCGTACTAGGTTCGCAGCGCTATCTACTTTTTTTATAATTTGAAATAGACTATAATGCCTGGGAAGCGCAGCTTGTTCCTCTGCAGTGGCGGCGCTAGATGGGGGTCCGGGCCCCCTTAAAAGTTGCTCTGGCCCCCAGTTGCCCCCCCTAGAATTGCTTGGAAAAAAATATGTTTTAGAAGTGAGGACCTTTTTTTAGCTCATTACTTGTATTTTCATATGTAAACGATAAAAAAATATTTCCTGCCCCCCCCAAATCTTACTCAATTTTTTTTTGGCTAAATTCGTGTTAAAAGAAACGAATGTCAAAAAACTATTGATCGTTCCTTAATCTACGTCTTAAGAGCTTTCTTTTGATACCACACAATAAATTTTTAAAAAAATATTTTATTAATCGTCATTTTTCGATAAACTTATGAAAAATTCCTGTTGAACTATTTCGGTTCTCATTAATGTTCATTACGGAGATTTTTTTTTTCAGATTTTTAGATCAATCACTCTGGGAGATAGGGTGGGGTCAAAAGTTTTTGACACATTTTTAACAAATATCCAATTTAAAAAAATTATTTTTCAAAAATAAGTTTGTTGATCCACGGATTAAGAGGTTGCCACTCAAAATTTTAAAAAAACATTTATTTTTTATTAAATACATATTTATTTGTTTATATTTATTTCGAGATGTGTTTTTTTGAACTCTCAGTATTTTTCCTATATGTGGGTCAAACAGTTGTATAAGTATACCAAATTTCAACTTTTTACGTTAAGTCGTTTGGCTACAATTTCTACGGTACAGACAGACAGACACATGAGTGACGTTATAAGGGTTTTTTGGTGGTCATACCTACAAAACCCTAAAAAAAGATCAGACTGTAATTTATGTGAGGTAAGCGCACTACGCGTAGTTCGCAGTATAAACGTAGCTACGTTATACTGCTGCGGCTAAGGTAATTTATTACTTTACTTATTAAGAAGTTTGTACCGTGCTGGAAGAAGCTTTCGGTAGTAAAAATTCAGAAGTATTTATGGAAAAAGTATCTTGTATTACTAAAATTATTGACGACAAAATTGATTTAATAATTGTTTAAATAATATTTTTATTTATATTCTAATATAAAGTAAATAATTGTATTGTACTATAGCTCAGTCGCTGAAACAGCGCAGTTCGTCATTTTGCGTCATAACTTCAATGACAAACTTAGTGGCGAAAAAATAACTAAATCAATTTTTTTTGCATGTGAATTATACACTAATATTGCTCTTTACTCTTTTATTTTACTAAAACATACCTTTTAAAATAATATTTAGTTTGTGTTCGATAGTCATTTTGAAGATTTACAAATTTTAAGTGCTTATTTAATATGGGGACATTTGTATTGGTATCCTTGAATAAAACGATGTTTACATTTGTCATTTAATAATACGTCTGTTGTGTTTTGATACTGACTTGTGTTCAAATATCTAATTTATAGTAATTTCTAAAAACCTTTTTTATTTAGTTTGTTGTTTATTTAGCAGTTTTGTGTTAAGTTATATATTTTCTTATAGATTTTCTTATTTGATTTTGTGTGGACTGCATAGTTTTTAGGTTATATTCAACTTATTTCTATTTTATTTTCTTTGATCATATTTTTAGATCACATCAGCCCTTTGTAGAACTATTTTGCCTATTAGAATAGTTTATTTGTTTCTATTCTGTTCTTAATCTTATATTTTCATTTCATTTCGATACAAGTGACAGCGTACAAATATTATATTCGTTAAATAAATTAATGTAAACGTACTAAACCTGACTTCACATTTTTTTGTGCGTTTCAAGTGACGCAACTGCACTGTTTCGCCGATTTCCCTATACTAGTACTACTGGTACAATATTAGTACTGTAACGTTTCCGGGTAGCCAGAAATATTATCCTGGCAGACCGCCTGGTAAAAAGGGCTCGGGAAGAACACTGAGGATCCATTGTTATTTTACGCCAGAGCTCACCTATGATAATACTATTATTACAATGTTAAAAACTTATTTGCAACTGTTATGTAGTATTTTTTTAGGTACTAATGCCTAAAAATGTGATGCCTTGGTTATCATAAAATTAATACTAAAGTACGAATTAATAAAAATAAAAAATACTTAGGTAAAATTAAAAAAATTAAGCAATAAAACCGTAGTAGATATGTCACGAGGCAGCTGTCGGTTAATGAGATGTAATAATTTAAATTTTCGTATCAAAACGTCGGAAAACGAATCGTCCCAAACTAGCCTACAATTGTAAATATGTAAAAATTAGTAATAACTAATTAGAATAAAACCAATTACACAAAACTCCATAAAAACAGGGCCGTTTTGACCACTAAGCAAACCTAAACAGCTCTCTTGGTTCCCATATTTATAAAGAACCGGCAAACCCCCATTATTAACATAAAACTTTTTAAAAAAGGGTCCTGGTTCACTAATTTATCTAGAGGTCCGTAAATATATGTATTGACGTTGCACAAAAACAATATTAAGCATAATTTTAAAATACAACCCTGTATACATATAAGAACTTGAATGAGTCCATATGGACGTAAAAATAAAGAATTTTTATCACAAAAAACATTTTAAAACTATGCAAAATCCTACGTCAGATCGAATTTCATAAACTATTACTGATAAGAAACTTATCAAACTCAAAACTAATTGCATAAAAGTAAATTTTAAACACAACAAAAGACAAATTAGAATAAAGGAAGTTGCGATTAAATCGTAAATAATAAAAATACAAGGAAGATATAACACGGAAATCCTCTGTTATTGAAATAAAATTTCATATTCGAGATAAGTTCATATTCCCGTTATTTCGCACTCGCTTTGTTTCATATTTAAACTCGACTTAAATGACATACATTCATAAAAACACCATTCTAAATAACTTTTAAAATTATATAACAAAATCTTTTACCTATTGCTTAACTAGGAAGTTCAAAAACTTATAAAACACAATCACAAAAGTTTTAAAAAGTTAAAAATAAACACTAAAACCACTTATCCATACAATAAATTCCTAATTAATGAAACTTTAATGTTGTTTATTTCCCGACTTGATTCATATTTTCGTGAATAACACACACAAAACTTGTTATTTTTAAACACACCATTCAAAAACTAAACTCAAACTGAATAAACGTATACATCGTTGTAAACGCAACGATCACAGCGCCAATTGTTTAGAACTAAAAATTAGTAATGGTGGGGGACTTTGACAAAAATACATTTTGACGTTATCAAATTTTAGGAATTATTAAAAACAATACATTATATCAAACATTCGATAGTAATAATGGACCTATTGTGATTATAGTGGGTAGAAATACTAGAGTTACTTCGCATTATTTTAATGCTGTACCATAAAATAAGTGTAGCCATATTACATATTTCTAGTGTATAAATCAGATTTTTTGTAATTAAAGAAAGGAAATTTAACATGGTACGTATTTATATTGTTATAACTCATTGTTATTTGTTTTTTAGGGTGGATTTTTTTAACATTGACGTATTTTGACAACCATTTTGTAGGTCAAATAGGGTTAAATCAAAGGACGGTTTTAAAAATTTATTTTCAATATGTAGCCTTGATCTTTTATAACTGGTTCTCAAATGAGTGAATTAATAAAATAAAACGGATTTAGAGATGCACAATTTATTATTTTGTAGATGTTCAAAGATATGATTCGTAGAAAATTTGACAGTTCTCTTCGGAATGTCAGATTTTTGACATATGTTAAAATATGTAATCTGGAAGTTAATTAGGCATTAAAAAGTTTCCACAATTCAATGTAATATTAATATCATCATTATTATTATTATTTTAAGCTCTCTTTCAGCTTAGTTCAAAATTTTTTTTAAATTTTATTTACTTAACGTTGTGTAACCTATTTTATTCATTACGTTAAATTTTTGACTATTTATATTTTTCTTAAATTTGTTTTTAAGTAATGCAAGTATTTTTATGCACTATTTTTCTAGGTATTTCTATTATTGGACAATTATTTTGTATTGTATGATATTTTCAGTTCGTTAAGTTATTTTATATTCATTTTGATTGATGAATCATCAAGTAAATAGTATTACTCATAGATAAATAATATGACTTTGTGTTTACCTTTTAGAAAAATGAATTCTTTCTCCTAGTAGACTGTCTGCAGAACTATTATATGTTTCTTAGCATCGTGCAAAATTAAACGGAATTTAAACTTTTTTAAGTTGTCACGAGCTTCTATTTAGTGGTTTTAAAGTAGGCTATTGCTAAACAAAATGATTAAAAGCTTCAACCAATAATTTAAAGTTACTAGAAATCAAAATTTAGTTCCACACGAAGCTAAGAAATTAATAACAGCACTGTTTAAATACTAGAAAAATATTCCGTTGAATGAACTGGACAAAAATTATTGCTTATATTTAATAAAATTATTAGATATTATATATTTACAAAGTATCTAAGGAACCTTTACTTCGTACATTATTTTTTTAAGGCTCAATGGCGCTAGGGAAGTTACTTGTTTGTAAATTTAGTCGCTGTTACCGAACTCGCATTATGTAATAACTAGGGATAATTAATGAGTTAATAGGAATCGGACAGGTGAAAAAATAAATAAAATAAGTTTATTTAACTAAGTTTTCGTTTTGATTTTATTAAAATCTTCATCAGAGCTAGTTAAAGTCACTAAATTTGAAATTATACGTTTAATTATAAAATATAATGTAGATTAATATGTCCATAGTATTCATAGAACTCGGTTCATTTTAATTTTACATCAGATTTTAATCTACATTATATTTTATAATTAAACGTATAATTATAAAACTATCAATTTCAAATTTAGTGACTTTAACTAGTTCTGATGAAGATTTTAATAAAATCGAAACTTAAGCTTAGTTAAATGAACCTCTTTTATTTATTTTTTCACCTGTCCGATTCCCATTAATTCATTAATTTACGGACATAATTCATTAAACATATAACTAGTGATGTAACAGATATACAGTTTATTTGTAACCTTAGCAAAATTTTATTTATCATTTATAAAAAAAACAAACAGCATATAATACAGATGCAATAGTTTTTTAATTTACATGTTTGTGCAGGTGTTTAGCGTGTGTTCTAATCCCACTTCTGATGTTAGAGAGAAGAAAAAAATTTTTATGAGTAATTAGACATGATTTTTATTGATAATCTATATTTCTGACATATCATATGTAATATTTTACTATTCTATTTACACAAAACAATATGCCTTAGCAATATGGTTAGCTAAAAATTTTGTTCAAAATTCAATGAGTTGTAAATTTGTTCCGTTGACATACTACATATTTATGTTTTGTGAGATTATAAAAGAGTGTACTATCCGGTTGGATAATCTTGTTTCCAGCAGTCTGATTAGGGTGAATATCCGGTATTAGCTTTTTAAAAATCACTATCCGTTACATGTCTAGTAATTTTTCGTTTTCCCTCTTCTTTCTAAGTACTGTTCACTGAGCGCCTGAGCTTTTTAATTTGTTTCTAAAAATTATGAAGATTTAAGGCATAAAAATTCTGCACACGATGTCAAAAAATATTTATATGTCAGATAACCTAAAAAATATATAACTGCGTAAAAACAAATTACATGGAGAATTTTCTCCATAAAATCTACGCCAAGAATATAAATAAAAATTTAAATATGTAAATAATAACAAAATATATGAAAAAAATTAAATTTATATGAAAGTAGATTTTATGGAGAAAATTCTTCATGTAATTTGTTTTTACGCTGTTATATATTTTTTAGGTTATCTGGCATATAAATATTTTTTGACACTTGACAATTAACAGATCAAGATAGGGAAAAATTGCTAAGCGATATGACATCTGGTGGGATTTTAGGAACTACAGAAATAGACATTGTGTCGCGCTTTTTTTTATAAAAAATGTTTGCATAAAAATATAATTGCATAAAAACAAGTATTAATATTGTAGCAAAATTACAAAAACCACCAGTAAACATTTTCCATAAGTAAAATTCACGTTGTTTATATGTAACGAATGTCTATTTTGAAGGTTCCAAGTTTGCCGAAATAGCGCTGCGATCTTAAAATACTTCCCCTATAGAGGACTAATGTGAGGCCAAAAGATAGCCCAGCTGATTGTGCCCAAAGAAGAAGTTATTGATATAATTTTTAGACCTTCATATATACATATATTTTTAATTTTTATTTACAATAATTATTTAAAAAAGAAAATTTAGCTCTGAAGATACATTGTTTGTTTTATTGCTTTATTTAAACTCTTTTAGCGAAATCTATCTTTTTATATATAGTACATAATTTTTAAAATTAATATTTTTTTAACTTTTTCAAATTTCCCATTAAACTGAATTTATGTCGTATAAATAACGTAAGTGTATTATCTGCCTTGTTTATTTCAATATCTTAATAATCTTTTTTAAATTTAAAAAAAAGAATCACTTGCTAACCCAGTTACTACGCCCATGCCCTACTTGTAACTTATTTTAAATTTTCCGCTATACTGTATTTATCCAGTGTAAATCGTACTCGGTTCGCAGGGCTATCTACTTTTTTTTAATTGGAAATAGACCAAAGAATTTTTTAAGTTGACAGTGAAGAGCATCACAAAGTAATAAAATATGGAAGGTATCGCTGGCTCTTATTTTTTTCCCCCAATGTATTCTTTCGGAGCTGCGGCCGTTTGCAGTTAAAAGCTTGTGAAGTGCACTTTTTTATTGTTGGGAAATATGGCATGCAGCCAGCTTAAAGTACACCATTACAGATATTTTTGTATTTCTAAAGAATTAATAAGAACGCAGGATATCGCATGTTCTGAACAGCATATAAAAATTTAATGTTTTCGGGTAATTAAATATCATCCACCCTGTGTGTGAATGTATGCACTGTTATGGTGCAATAATAATAATTATTATTATTTATTATCATTATTATTCATATCATATTATTATCATACAGCATCGTATATATTAGTTACTTTTTTTTTTGCAGCAAAATCCACCAGCTCAGGAGGAAGTCCCTCCAACTCCATACCCTCCAGCATATGCAGCTCCCCCTAGCGGAACATACTCACCACAACCTTACCCGATACAGGCAGCTGATGGCAGCGGTGAAGATATTCCACCACCGAAGCCTGACTTCATGGCACCACCACCGTACGAGCTGGCAACCAAGTTGCCTACGTACGAGGAGGTTCAGCGGGAGAAGACATTGGCCGGGGAGCCTGTCCAGCCGCACACGCAGCAGCCCAACAGACCGCACGCACAACATAATCAGCCACCGTTAGCTTTCTTCGCTTTAGATGCAGAGGCTAATGATAATGAAGTTGATACGGGGTTGTTGGGAACTGATTTTATGTTTTTCACAGCATTTTTTGGTAAGATATTTTAACTAAGTATTTGAAATGAGTTTTGTAGATCTCAAATCAAATCAAAAAGGTTAGTTCGATACGGACTGGAGTTTCTTAGATGTCCACAGCTTGTTTATACCTGGTTTATATCGTGAACTCTTATGGGAACGTATCCAGAAATTTGATAGTAATTAAACGTTCTTAGTTACTCCCTCTGTCCGAAAATAGGAGTCCCATTTCACACAAAAATTTGTCCAAAAATAAGTGTCCCATTTTAATTTAACAGTGTTATTCAAGACTAAGGATCAATACTAGGAATTGAAGGACATTAAAAACAAACAAAATAAAAGTTTTACTAACCATTGCAAAAAAAAAAATTAAAAAATTACGTACATAATTACTTAATTTATTCATTTAATTTAATTTTATTTATTAATTTATTTATTTGACGTTTCAAAGTTGAGGTGAACATATGTTTATCAAAGAAGAATTGTAATTTTTGAATTTTTCTACTCCTAATAATTTTAACTATTAATTTTACTAATTTTTCAAATGGGACTCCAATTTTCGGACATAGGGAGTACTGTTTATGTCCCTGGCAAATAGGAACTAAAACAAAAATATATTTCAGTTATTTTAGATGTAGTAATTAAACTACATCTAAATAGTGGCGGGGGTGCTTTGGCCTCCAGTTGAAAATTTGCCCAAAGGTGGAAAATTTCTGAAATATTTTGGTTGATTAAAAATTTCACAAAACTTTTCCGAAATTTTCCACCATTGGGCCGACGATGGCCAATTTTTAGGGTTTTGTAGGTATGACCAAAAAACCCTTATGCCGTCATTTTGTCGTCTGTCTGTCTGTCTGTCTGTCTGTCTGTCTGTCTGTCTGTCTGTCTGTCTGTCTGTCTGTCTGTCTGTTCGGTAAAAATTGTAGCCAAACGGCTAAACCTAGAGAGTTGAAATTTGGCATGATTGTACAACTTTTTGACCCGCACATAGGAAAAATACTAAAACATCTAAAAAACATATCCCCCTAAAAATATAAACAAATATGTACTCATCGAAAACAAAAATATTTTTTTAAAATTCTGAGTAGGGTATTAAATGAAAGCCCTTAGTACGTGGATTAACGATCAAAATTTTATTTTTGCAATATAAATTATTTTGACGCGATTTTGTCAAAATTGTGCAAAAAAATTTTTGTCCCACACCCTGTAGCCCAGATGGTTTAAACTAAAAATCTGAAAAAATTCTAAGTAATGTATATTGGTGTGAACCGAAATAGTACAACAGGAATTTTTGATCAGATTATGTTTTCGGAAAATTATGCATTTTTTGTGTTTTTAACCAAAATATGTTAAATATTTAATTCGCTATGTCACCAAGTTGATACGTCAGCGCTCATAGCGATGTGCGTTTAGTCATTGGTTTTCTAATTTGTCAAGTAGGTAACTTGCAAACTAGAGTTCGAATTCTGTCAATTTTATTTTTTTTGTTTTTTTTTTTTGCAGTTTTCTTTTGTTTAAATTATTTTGTCAAAATTCTAGTTATATTTTGGTAAATGTTGCATTTAATTTTTAAAAGCGTAAATTTCATAACCAGTGGGAAGTGTTGAAATTATAATTTAATTCTGTTTGATGTATACGAAATCAGAGGGCAGGGCTAATGATTTAAGCAACCAATAGAGGCCATAGGCGCAATTTTCAAAATCTTAATGAACCTTGCTATGTAAAAAAAATACTACACATATTTAGAAACTTAAATAATGGTATTAGGCATTCGAATTAAAATTCATAAAAAAATATTTTAACATAAAATTTGTTTTGCCATCCCAAATAATCATCAATCAGAAATTATTTTGTCAAAATTCTAGTTATATTTTGACAAATGTTGCATTTAATTTTTAAGAGCGTAAATTTAATAATTATCTTATTATATGATTAACAGACGATAAATTATTTTAAAAATATCGTTCATTTTGCCGTGATTACTACAAAGTAAAATTTGTCCTACACACTCAGCATACCGGCTTCACTTATTATATATCTGCAAAACCCTGAAATGTGTGAAAATTCACACTTCACATCAATTTTTTTTATGTCATCACTTGTATTTTAGAGATGAGGACTTTTTTGGGGTATTTGATTATTACTTTTATTTTAGAATTATTGAAGACCTTTGTTTTTTAGATCATTACTTGTATTTTACAGGTGAAGACTATTTTTTATCGACCGCCAACATATCGGGTAAATTATTTAAGGAGCAACATACATGTTTCACATATAATGTTAATGAAGTGAGTTATTTCAAAAGCAACATAGCCATAAAACAAATGCTTATCGTATCCATAGAAAAGACAAAATATTATTTTTTTAAATATTTTTTGGGCTTATCTACTAAAGACAGTATTATTTTTGTTTGTATTTAAATATAAACAAACTAATAAAATTCATTTATTGTTTCTAATTTACTATTTTTTAACCGTCTAAGAACTTTATCATTTCAAATAACTTTTATATCTAATCTCCATTGCATATCTGTTGCCATGGATATGAGCTTGCTTTCATAATTTGCTATGTTGCATAATTTATATGTGAAACATGTATGTTGCTTCTTAAGTAATTCACCCGATATATAAGGGAGGTATTGTGATCATACCGATTTTAACATTTCGAGATTTCGATGGATCTCCACCAATTGAGGTCCCTACATAACTTTTTGACTATTTTTAGCATGACGTCTGTCTGTTTGTTTGTGTACACGTGCAGAGAAAATTCGGCTGAAAGGATTTTTATGAAACTTCATATTTAAGCTTTTGACATCAATGGCACGAGTTGATCAACTTTTGGTAAAAATCGGTTAAGTAGAAATGGTTTTAACTAGAAAGAGTTAACTCGTGTCGGTTTTAAGACTTTTGCGAATATTTCACAACAGAAATATTTCGAAAAAAATTATTTAACAAAAGTTGCTATAAAAGCAATAACTAACAACTTTTATTTGAAACATTCTTTAATAAAACGAAAAAAAAATGAAAAATTTTTCGAAATTTTTTCTATAGTCCGTTCAAAGGTGAGTATGCAGTCCACAGGACATATGGAGTAGTTCTTTTTCATACTTTCTAATGGGTTTACACAATGACGCTATCCTTTTCTTGCTTGTCGACGTTGCCAGCTCTAAAACGCGCTGATCTGTGAAGACGCAGTATCCTACAAATGGTCATTTGTTTTTGTTGAGTATTATTTTGAGTTTTATAAGAGTTGATTTTTGTAAATCATACGAGTTTTTCATATTATTATAATTGACACATTTGACACTTTTATAATATTTGGCAACACCGCTCCCATTTGCCATAACAGCTATACTGCAATCTCACCTTTGAACGGACTATAAGTATCTATTTTTTCATACTTATATGTAACGTTTTTATGGTAATGATAAATAATATCTCTGTTAGAAAATATTGCCCCAAGTTATTTCTACTCTGCTGCTAGAATGTATTTTATACAAGTATTTTGTGATAGCGGTCGGTCCTGTGGTGGCCACAGCTGATTTTTTTATAGCTTTGATATAATGAAGTTAGTTAAATGCTCAACTCTAGTTTCTGTATTGGTTGTTAAATATTTGTTTTTGTTGCAGTGGCGTTTATATTCAACTGGATAGGTTTCTTGCTGCTGATGTGTTTCTGCCACACTATTGCGTCCCGTTACGGAGCCCTGTCCGGCTTCGGCCTCTCACTCGCCAAGTGGACCCTCATCGTCAAGCACTCCACAGATCTCGCATCCCGTGAAAACAGTTGGCTTTGGTGGTTAATTATGACTTTCGGTAAGTTCAGTAACATATTCTGTTATTATTAAACTAGTGCACCAGTTGCCAACTGTGTTGGCAACCACATCATTGCCTTAATGTGGAACTTGCTCGACGCCTCTACCTTATTTCTCTAGCCAAAAGCCTTACTTCATTCAATTCAAATTGAATCAACTCCGCCCATTATTAAAAACTGGACAAATTATAAGTACAGGTGGGCCTTATTTTACGCCGCTTTATTTTACGCCGGTTGGCAGCGACCTTAAAATAACGCCGCTTTGAAACAGTTGAACGTCGGAGTCGGGTGTCGACAATTCAGTGGTCGAAGCGGGGATGTCTCGTGGTTTACGCAGTCGCAGTAATCGCACTACTGAGACGTATTCAGTTGTAAAATAAATTTAACTCGCTTAAGAGTTTCTGCTTTATGATATGTACATATTTAAATGTAAATAAATCTAAATCTAATATTTAATATAATCTAAATTTAATAATTTTTAATTTTTCTATATTATTTTTATTAACTTACTTTTAAAATTTAATTTAAAATTATTGAGTAATAATTATAATTTTCATTAATACCAATGGAAGATATATCTACAAAACACGATAGAAAACAACGTAGGTCTATTTCGATTGAGACAAAAATTGAAGTTATTAAAAGAATAGAGAATGGTGAAACTCGTCCGAAGATTTGTAGATGCCTAAACTTACCTCCATCAACGGTGACTACAATAATGAAAAATGCAGATAAAATTAAAAAATTAAGACATTTGCAAGACAGATCATGATTGCGAACGCAGTTCAACTATAATAAAAAAATATCAAAACATCTATGGAACCTTACATAAGCCTTCTGCGTGAAAGAAAAAATAAAGAAAAATAAATTTTTAATATTCTTTCAAAGGTTTTGTTTTTATTTTTGATTATAATTTTGATTTCTGTTTTAATTTTTGTTTATTTGTATCGTATTGTTGCATTGTATTGTATGTTCTGTAATAATATTATAATTTTCTATATATATAAGTAATAAATAAAGAAAAAACCAAAAATAATTAAAAAAAAAACAAAAATATTAATTCGAATAGAATGTTAATCCGTCTCTGGAATGAACATTCTTTGCTTTGATTTGCGCCGCTTTATTTTGCGCCGGTACGTAACACCGGCGTAAATCGAGGCCCACCTGTATTAGTCCGAATTATTTATTCAGAAACTTTTGAAAATTATAAAACGATTCCTTTTTACTCGTGTATTACATTTATATTGTTAAAACCAGGGCTTCGAACCGGAACTGAACCGAAAACCAAAAAAAAACTTATTTTTGTCTGAGAGAAAACCGGAACTGAACCGAAAAAAAATATCGGTTTATTTCGGTTCAGATAATGTTTATGGGAGTAAACCAAAATATAAAATACATTTTAAATAAAAGTTTTTTTTTTTAACTGATGAGCAGAAAAAAATCGTATTTTTTTTAACTGATAAATAAGTTACACGTAAAAATGTATTGAAGGTTAATTTTAAGTAATTTCTAAATAATTTAAGGTTCTTGTAATAAAACGTTTTGTTTTCTTAGAATCAAATAAAGTTATTATTATTATTATTATTAAAGTAAAAAAAAACCTGCTTCTATTATTTCGGGGAGAGGGTGAGATGAACGCCCAGAACCCCCCTCCCTGGCAACGGCCTTAGTATGATTATTACAAAATAAGGAATAAAATGTTCTTCAAATTATAGTAGAAGATACGTTTCTAATACAAATAAAAGGATTTAAAAATTTACCACTCGGAACTGAACCGAAAACCGAAAAATAACGTTATTTTTGCCGGAACCGAACTGATATATTTTTTTTTATTGAACCGGAACAAAAACCGAAACGAAAAAAATTACGGTTCGAAACCCTGGTTAAAACTATATTTTGAGACGTTAATTTATGCCTACGAAACCCTAGACATTTCTGTTTGTTATTATATTCGCAGAATTAGAGAATAAATCTGCAAAATGTTGTTCATATCGGTCAAAGTAAAGTCACTGGATTATACAAAGTAGCGCAAGCCTTTGAAGTTTGCGTCTGCGCTGTCACATCTCTCTCTCGCTCTCATTTAATAACCTCTTTTGTCAGCGTTTTGAATATTTAAGGTTAAGTTTCATTTAAATTTATATATTATATCCATTTTATTTAATTTAAATAAAAAAAAATAACTGAAATTGTACCACAATTTTGTTAAGCGTGTTCTACATTATACAATTCCCATCAAATTTTCATACTTATTTCTTTGACTAGAACTTGTACTAGAAATAAATCAGTGAAATTGTAAAGTGTAGAGCACGGTATGTAGTCAAGGTCAACTTTATTCAAAACTAGATTTGATCCAACTATTCTTGAAAACACATCCAACTTGGAACTCGGTGCATGCGCAGTAGACAGTTTTAACAATAGTACCAACATTAAAATTACGCTTGTAAATATTTTGTATTACCACGTGTTTAATAGTGTTTTGTTGATCATTGGTTTGAATAAGCGAATATATAAATTGTGTTTTGTACGTAAATCAGTAATTTTACAAATCTAATAGCTATGGTCTATTTCAAAGTAGAAAAATGTGTGTAAGAAGATAGGAGCTGTTTGTCCTTGCTTCGGATTGGTTTAGAACGTCATCCCTATTACACTGTAAAAATATTGTTTTTAGTCCATGTTGACAGATATTCAGTGTCGTACATTAGAAATATATATTATTTACATTATTTAATTTTTCTCGTATATTTTGTTATTATTTACATATTTAGACTTTTATTTATATTCTTGGCGTAGGTTTTATAGAGAAAATTCTCCATGTAATTTGTTTTTAGGCAGTTATATATTTTTTAGGTTATCTGGCATATAAATATTTTTTGACACTTGACAATTAAGAGATCAAGAGAGAGGACTAATGTGAGGCCAAAAGACAGCCCAGCTGATTGTGCCCAAAGAAGAAGTTATTGATATAATTTTTAGACCTTCATATATACATATATTTTTAATTTTTATTTACAATAATTATTTAAATAAGAAACTTTTACTCTGAAGATATATTGTTTGTTTTATTGCTTTGTTTAAACTCTTTTAGCCAAATCTCTCTTTTTATATAAAGTACATAATTTTTAAAATTAATATTTTTTTCAAATTTCCCATTAAACTGAATGTATGTCGCATAAATAACGTAAGTGTATTATCTGCCTTGTTTATTTCAATATCTTATTAACCTTTTTTATATTAAAAAAAAATCACTTGCTAACCCAGTTGCTACGCCCATGCCCTAGTTGTAACTTATTTTAAATTTCCCGCTATACTGTATTTGATCAGTGTAAATCGTACTCGGTTCGCAGCGCTATCTACTTTGTTCTACTTTGAAATAGACCATAGGTTATAAACATTTGACAAGATATGAATTATATTTTTATGTTGGTACTTTAAATGAACTGAAACACGTGTAAGAATTTCATTCTCTACCAAAAAATTGAAAAATAAATTGTATTAAAACTTTGACAACTTCTAGTTCAAAGAAAAAAGTTTAGAAAATTGATGAATAAAGTATAATGTAGAACACGCTTTATAGTGCATCTTTGATTAAAAACACAATGTTTAAAATAAAAATTATTGGTAGTACTAGTTTCTTATTTTTGTACTATTGGAATCACTGAAAAACATTTGTGTTGGCGACATTTTTAGCCCCAGTATGGCCGCCGTTGCGCTACTTTATATAATCTAGTGACTTTAGTTGCTATAAGCTATTGACTTGTATATATTTTTATTGTTCTCATGGTTGTATGTTATTTTTTCAGGTCTGATAATCTGTGTCCGTGCAATAATCCAATACCTGAACATCAAGCGCGGTTGGCGCCTACTGTCCAGCAGTCACCAGGAGCGCCTGCTCTTCTTCTACTGAACACGACAGACTGAACTCTTCATTAAGCTGTGTATTTTCTGTTTTTAAATGTCGTTTTAGTCCCTGCAACTGGAGCACGTGCTGTACAGGAAAACCACACTCTGATTACTGTCAGCCAATTATTACCTACCTACCTATATTTATATTATTAATTATATATTAATGATGTATATAAGTTATCATTCCACCGTTTATTCTTGGTGTCTTATAGACCATTTTTACATTCTATTAAAACAATAAAAAATCACGATTATTTTACAGAACTACAATAGTTTGAATTTAATACTGACAGCAATATAGTTAAGCACATAACTATTTAAAAAATTTATACCTCTTGAGTGTAGGTACCAGCGTTATGTAACAGGGTGACCATTTTCTTAAGAAGGCAATGCGGGACGGAGCAAAAAAAAGGTCCTCACCTCCCAAATCCAAGTGAAGAGCAAAAAAAAAGGTCTTCATCTCCCAAAATCCAAGTGAAGAGAAAAAAAAAGGTCCTCATCTCCCAAAATCCAAATGCGGGACTTTTGCGGGACGCATCTTAATGCGGGACAAAATGTTAAAATGCGGGACGAATGGTCACCCTAGTGTAAGATCCGTTTCCAGCGATGTGAAATTCGTAGGATCAGAGGCGTACCTGGGGGTATGGCAGGCATGGCACGTGCCCTGGGTGCCACGTGAAGAGGGGCGCAAAATGGCAAAAAAATAAAATAAAAAAGGAAAACAAAACAAAAAGAATAAAAAAGTGAAAAAGCATTTTGCCCCTTTAGGGGTGAAATTATTTAAAAAACAACTCAATAAGTTTTTAAAGATTTTAAAAAGACACTTATATGCCAAAACGGAATATTATCTCAATAAACATAGGAATTGCGAAGCGTTCTACAACTTACCCCGAATGTAGATTTAAGGGTTGTTTAGGACAAAATTCTGAAATTCTTTCATAAATATTTGTAACCTTTATAAGCAAAAACTAAGTCGATATCTTATTGGTTCCAAGATACATTGAGGAATCCTTGAAATCATATTTCACCCCCTTAGGGGTCGAATTTCGAAAAATTTCTTGTTTGTGGGTGCTTACATCATGGAGAAAATATGCTTTCCGAATTTCATGACTATGTCCAAGGGACGTTTTATAGAATAAAAAATAGCAATTTACTCTTTTTGGAGTGTAATAGGGGATACGCATAAAATTTGTATTTCCTTAAAACTACATTATTTTGATATGTTAATGTTAGTTATGTCACCTAACAAAACAAAAATCACATTTTAATTAACATTATAGCCAAATTTTTTAATTAAAATATTGTAAATTTGAAATATTCCGAGCACGGGGCGAAGGTTGCCGAGTAGAAACGACTGAGTATGACGTCAAACGATAGGGTTTTCACATCACAGATACAGACAGCTACAACATAATCTTCACACGTGTGTGTATTGTATTGTTCGAGAGTTTTGTATTTGTTTTTAAACAATTTTTCACGTATTTACTATTAAAATGGCAGATAAAGATTTTGTTAGGGCTCAGAGTGATAATTTACCCAACATTGATGCATTTATGCACACAACATAAAGTTTACTTTTTTCTGAAATATCGGTTTTATTTCGCCTCATAGTTTTCAGCCACAAATTTCGCCTTTTCTGTTGTTTTTCGCCATTAGGTAATGATATAAATAGTTTTTTTGGATTTCTAGTTGAACTAATTGTGCACATCGGTACTGAACAATATTTTCGATAATGTTTCGAAGTACTGGGGCCTGGATATTCCATATTTTAATATAAAATTTAATTCGGTAAACATGTATAAATTGTTTTTATAGAATTAAACTTTATTTTAATTAAAATCACTCTCCTTTACATAACCTATAAAAGTTACACAAACAAATAATTCACAACAGACTATGTTCGCTACATAAACAACCGTTCGCTGGATTGGCTATTAGTCTCATGCGTCAGTTAGAAAGGATTATGACGTCACACGTCGTTTTCGCGCGCTACATACATTTTTGATTTTTTAAAGCCTTCAAATTAAAAAAAAAAAAATTAAAAACTGTTTTTTATGTTTATATACAACAAGAGGAATATAATAAAAAAATAAAAAAAAATCATGCCTATCCCCTATTAAAAAAATAAGTTAAAAAGATATTTTAAGTTAACAGTTTTAATCCCGAAACACTCCCTTAGAATGAGAATTTTGAGATGCTATATGGCCTCTGTTCGAATCCTGGTTTTAATCTATTATCATACTAAATTTGGTTAAAATATGTCAAACTGTTTTAAAAGATTCGTCAAAAGCAAAAATAAATAAACCAAAATAATAAAGTTGATAAACATTGGCAAAAATAAAAAAATATAATATAGATGTTGTCTCGTTCTACATAGACTAATCATAGTTTTGCTAAATAACTGAATAAAGATAACTGTTTACCGATTAATATTTGACCCGAACATTTCCGATGCCGCCCGAAGAGCCACTATCAAAATATAGTCATCCAATCAACTATTGAACGAAAATTTCTATCCCCTCACTGCATATTTAATAGATATTCCAATGGTCCAATATAATTAAAAACAAAATTATTAATTTCTAGTGGGACTTTTTTGAGATTTTTCTAGTTATGATGAAGGCATTACCTTCCTGTATGCAAAATTTCAACTCGGTAGCATATCTGGAAGTGGGTTAGAATTTCCGGACATAGCCACAAATATTCAGTTTTATATATATATCCAGCCAAGTTATTTTAAATTTTCAAAAAGTGGATGTGACATGTTTGGATAGGGGCACAATTTTAATGTTTGCCATGACCGCCATTTACCTTAGGTACGCCTCTGGCCTTACGCGATACATTATATGATCGGTTCGCTAATCTACACCCAGTTTACGAAACTTCATCCTGCGAACAAAGCATTAAGCAAAGTATTATTGCAGGGAGCGTAGGAGATATTATTGTTTAGTATAAGTTTATATATTTCTTATTCGTGGACGTTTTCGTTTGTCTGAATTACAAGAAGATCTAAAAAGAAAAGCTGTGAGATAGAGTGTATGAATGGTCTTCTAGTGTTAAACGCAAATGTTCTCTGCTTGTGCTTCATTTTAAATAAATTTTAAAACATTTTAACGAATCTTCACCAAATTGTTGAACTTTTATTTTTAGTGTCAAATAAAAATATATTTGTCTGTGTACACTTGATTTTTATTTTTCACCTTTGGTCCTGATTGAATTTAAAGCTGGTTTCCAAGGCCATGCCGAATTGTAGGCAAATGATCATCTTTCCTCAGGTTAAAAACTGAAGGGACGCTCATAAAAAAATTTAATAGTAGCCAATATATCCAATGTTTTCAAAAATTCTATTTGTTTATTAACTTTCAGCAAGATGCATCTCGTGCGGCATCAAAGTTGATAGCCTAGTAGTTTTTAGTGTATGGTAGGTATGACCACAAAAAAAAAACATTATAACTTTACTCATGTGTCTGTCTATACCAGTGTTTGTCAAACCTTCGACAGTTGCGGACCACTTTCAGAATTCCACACTAACCGCGGACCACTAACTTCAAGAAAAACATTGGGTCATGTTCATAATCTTTTACTAAATATTGCGATTAAGCGTTACTTGTTAAAATAAGCAAGTACGATACTATCGTTAGTAGTGTTCATAATCACAATACTAAGATATTTTAACTAATATCGATGTAAATTTGACAACGTTGCTGTTGGCATTAGAAAGAGATACACATATGCACTGTTCAACATGTTAAAAGAGATGGAAGGCGTGTTACTAGCTTGTAATGGGTGTTTTTTTTAGAGGTATAGAACTTTAAATTGCAATAAAACAACGATGGATTATTCGATTGACATGAATTTTTTTTTATTCGAAAGATAATCTTGTGGCATTACATTTTAAATATGATTTCTGGCATATGACCGCCACGGCTGGCTCGGATGTAGTCCAATCTGGACGTCCAATTTTCGATGACTTTTTCCAACATTTGTGGCCGTATATCGGCAATAACACGGCGAATGTTGTCTTCCAAATGGTCAAGCGTTTGTGGCTTATCCGCATAGACCAATGACTTTACATAGCCCCACAGAAAGTAGTCCAGCGGTGTTAAATCACAAGATCTTGGAGGCCAATTCACAGGTCCAAAACGTGAAATTAGGCGGTCACCAAACGTGTCTTTCAATAAATCGATTGTGGCATGAGCTGTGTGACATGTTGCGCCGTCTTGTTGGTATGATTTAATGTAATGCCACAAGATTATCTTTCGAATAAAAAAAAATTCATGTCAATCGAATAATCCATCGTTGTTTTATTACAATTTAAAGTTCTATACCTCTAAAAAAAACACCCGTTATTATCGGTTATTTTACAATTTGCATCACAAATAACCTGTGAAAAAATATAATAAATTATCTTATTGTCATACATTTTGGAAATAAATTTACCTGTACATTTAATGAATGGAAACCTTTACGACATACATATGCATCACGATAAGGTCCACCTGGGTTTTTGATTTTTATGTGCGTCCCATCAATAGCACCAACTATATTAGGCATTTGAGCAATGACATAAAATTTTCGTTTTACAGTTTCTAGTTCTGAAGGAAATAATATAAATTGTGGTCGTTTTCTGGCTAAGGCAAAACTAACACATTTTATAATTCGCGAGACAGTTGGTCGGCTGACTCCATGTAAATCAGCTACAATAAGCATTGTTATGTTAAAAGAATTCTGAATAAAAACATAATGGTAACTAATTATTCATGTTATTAACTACTTACCTATATCTTGTTGATATGAACCTTTCGCAAAATAACGTAAAGCAATACATATTTGGAGTTCAGTAGAAATACTTCCACCTTTTGAAGATACCGGTTTTATATCGTCATGTAAGATTTCAATTAATGTTCGAACTCTGTCTTTTGAAAATCTATAATTTTTTTTGAAATCTTCTTCACTTAATATTTCCAATACATTTTTTCTTTTACTATAAAATTTTCTTGGTAATTGTGCCCGTAATTTCACGAATTTCACGAACATCACGCAAATCTCTCATATACATGATTAAAGTCAATCAGTATTATGAACACAATTGCTATTTTAATGTATTTAATACAGCTTCTCCGCACTTCTAAATCTGTACTACTAAATTACAATTTACTAAGCACTACTAACAATAATTCTGTATTATGAACACCCATTTTTAGTAACGCTTAGTATACTTGTCTTAGTAGTGCTACTAAGATTTAGTAAAACATTATGAACATGGCCCATTATTTTTACATAGAGCCCAATTATTAAAACTAATGAAATTTTGTGTTCGCGGACCACCTGTTGAGAAACACTGGTCTATACAGTAAAAATTGTGTCCAAACAGCTGAACATAGAAAGTTGGAATTTGGCATGCTTATACAACTCCTTAACTTACATAAGGTGCGTTCGGCATAAGCTAATAATCTACACATTCTGCATAATTTACTCAAGAAACTTTCGGCATGAAGTTTCTATGTGCTTTGTGCTGCACGAAGATCGTTCGGCAAATATCGTGCAGTGCAGTTTGTGTTGCACAATCGTCACAAATTCAGATCGTGTAAAAATCTGTGCAATGTTTTTCGAGGTAAAAATATAAGATACTATTTCTACAAAATAATATGAGTGAAAACAATCAAGATATCATTATTTATGCCTGCAGCATTTGCAAAATAAATAGTACAGACATGAACCTCATGATGGAACATGTAAATACACTCAAAAAGAATAAAAATATTCTGGATACAAGTGGAAATGTACTTTAAATAGATAAAAACATTTTGCGAAGAGATCCGAGTACTTATTCTGGGACTTTAGGTCTTTTTTTTCGGTCCTGTACACAATTCAAGTGAATATGAAATGCAGCGCAGTGTAAGTGAGCGACGGGTGTACTACGATGAATTGCAGCACTGTGTTGATGAGCGGCGAGTGTACTACGATCAAGTGCTGCGCTGTGTAGGTGAGCAGCGGGTGTACTACGATCAAGTACGGCGCTGTACAGGTGTGCGGTGAGTGAACTACGACCAAGTGTGGCGCTGAGCAGGTGAGTGGTAGGTGTACTACGATCAAGTGCTGCGCTGTGTAGGTGAGTAGCGGGTGAACTACGATCAAGTGTGGCGCTGAGCAGGTGAACTATAACCAAGTGTGGCGCTGTGTAGGTGAGTAGCGGGTGAATTACGATCAAGTGCGACGCTGAGCAGGTGAGCGGTGGGTGAACTACAATCAAGTGCGGCGCTGAGCAGGTGAGCGGTGGATGAACTACGATCAAGTGCGGCGCTGAGCAGGTGAGCGGTGGGTGAACTACGATTATGTGTAGCGCTGTACAGGTGAGCGGCGGGTGTACTACGATAAAGTGCTGCGCTGTCTAGGTGAGCAGCGGGTGAACTACGATCAAGTGTGGCGCTGTGTAGGTGAGCGGCGGGTGAATTACGATCAAGTGTAGCACTGTGCAGGTGAGCAGCGGGTGAACTACGACCAAGTGTGGCACTGTGCAGGTGAGCGGCGGGTGAACTACGATTAAGTGCAGCGTTAATAATAGGGGAAACTTTTTAAGATTGCAGCGCCATATGCGGCAAAAATAGAACACTCGAAAATAACATTTCCTATTGAGAAGTGACATTACCGTTGGCGGCGCTGTAATTCATGACAAAATGGCTGAATTGTCTAGTATTCAGCTGTCAATATGCCAACAGGGAACAAGTTAATTTAAGCACAGTACATTTTTATTTTATGAAAATGTATCTATCGACGTTCTAACAAAAAATCAACACTAGAAAATATGTTTTAATTTCAAACAGTACTACAGTCGCGTAGTACAATATTTGACCACCAGACTGCGTATCCGAGCGTGTCAGTTCTCAATTCGCGACTGCAAATAGCAGTCAGACATCTGGTGGTGACTGGCTAAATTAAACAGAAGCGTATATTTGGATAATATTTGTAGCGTGTTGTGCTGCAGTTTATGTGAATTAAGAAGTATTTTAAAATATAGTGACTTAAATACAGTGCTTTTTTGCCGAAATATTGTTTGAACAGATAAATATTTAGAAAAAACTTCTGACATATACGCTTCTTGTCCGCCATCAGCTGTTGTACGCAGTGCCGCCAACATTAGTTTCAGTCGCGAATACCAAGTGATGTTCTGTGACATCAAATGAATTGTTTTTTTTTTCCATGATTCACAAAAAAACAAGTATATCTCCACTGAACAAAACAAAACAATGTCATTCTCGTATCTTCCGAAAATCGCCACCAGATGTCAGGGCGCTTAAGAAAGTTTCCCCTATATAACTTACTTATATGTGATTGAAAATTTTATTTCTTATAAATTATAATTATTTATTGTATATAATTTGTATAATGAAAAAAATGAATTAGACAATTATATTTGAATAATAACCCCCCCAATGAGTTCCCGTCCCGAATTTTGAGCTAAAAAATATGCTACCTTGTTAGTATTCAAACAACAAATAAAAATCACCGAAAAATATTTGATTTTGATGTGATTAAAGATGAAATATTATGTTGGCTTCTTATACTTGTTAAATACCTACGAAATTCTAAAATGTGTGAAAATTCACAGTTTACATAATTTGTTTTCGAATTCAAAAACTTTGGCGAGTTTCCTTTTAACATGAAAAAATATTTCCCCATGGTTACATGTTACACAATTGCAGTTTGAAAATTATTAAAAAACAATTATAACAATATATCTTTATTTACAATAAAATTAAATGCATTTGATCTTTACAATACATTTAGATACTCATTTAACTTTAATGATTTTGTATTCAAACTCATTGATCTCAACAGATTCTTTAGACTTGTCATCGTAGTCTGCCCACATGCTATCCGACAAGTCAATATCGGTAAACAGTTTTCCGCTGACACCTTTCGCCTCCCAGCCATCACGGGGCTCAAACTGATCTGGTTCAATCCCCCGGCAATCAAATATTACAATTGTCTTGAATTTACCTTCATCTTCACTGGTGTATTTCCCTAAAAATAGTTACAATCAAACAATTAGGTAATTAAATTAATATATTCTACGGCCGTTTGGAAAAAGGCTTACTTATTACGTATTTTGACTTTTTTCACCTTTTCACGTTCTGATATATGTCTACTTTAATTTCAACTTCGTTCTTGTTGTCCAATATATTTCGTAGGAACGCCTTAGTTAGTTAGTTAGTTAGTTAAAAATTTTGGCGCACAGCAACAAAGGCTATTTGCGCCTAGGAATGCCTTTCATGCAGGTACTTGTTATAGACCTTTTTACAACGGCGGGGGTTGCAAGGTCAAGGGTAAGATACTTAGTATGACCATTCTTAGTATGCATGGCAGTCTTTCGTGGCGCTCATCAAAAATTTTCTTGGGAATAAAAAAGCAGAAAACTATGTGGAGGTCGTTGAAAATTTGATTGAAAATTATCATCATCTGGGGTGTAACATGAGCGTTAAACTTCATTTTTTAAATAGTCATCTTGACAAATTTCTTGTCAATCTTGGAGATGTTAGTGATGAATAGGGTGAACGTTTCCATCAGGATTTAAAAGAGATGGAGAGACGTTATCAAGGAAGGTGGGATACTCACATGATGGCTGACTACTGTTGGAGTATTAAAAGAGACTTATCGGAAATGGTGCACTCCAGAAGATCTTACAAACGACCATTTAATCCTTAAATTATTTTTTATTTTTATTTTAACACTCCAATGCATTAAAATGTAATTAAAACTGTTCTCATTTTCTTTCTTTCACTATAAATAAAATTTTAAGAATATTTTCTAATTATTTAGTCCTTATTGTTTGCCAAATTTGTACCAATTACAGTATCGACGTCTAAAATTAAACGATAGAAGCATTATTTGGCCGAAAATATGTATTTGTTGTAGAGTAAAAATATGATGTGTTACGCAAAAACTGTTGTGATATTTGAGTTCAGCAGCACCAAATTAGTAAGAAACAAGTCTTAGATGTCAGCAAAAATTGTGTTGACCATTATATTGGTTCATTCTGAGTGCACATATTTACAAGTAAATATGGGTTTAATTTGCCCACGATCTACTCCATACTTTTTGAAAAATGGTATCTTTTTCATACTCAGTTCCTGATTCTGATATTTTCAAATTAAATTTACATAAAAGTCAAAAAACTAATGTTATTTTCTCTCATTTTTCGCAGCCTTTTGAGCGGCCGTAGAAAAAGTGATATATGCAACAAGTAATGAAAATGTGTCATTACTTTACTTATTGAATAAATAACAATTTTATCTTACCGATTGTTTCTGTAAGAACATCCAAAGTATTTTCTCTTGAACACAATTTGCATTTTGCCAGATAATTTGTTTCTGATCTGACAGTTTCAACTCTATTAGAAGCGGTAATATCTTGCCATTTATCCGACACTTCTCCACAACTTGTGCATCTCAGCTTAAAAAAATAACTAAAATCTTCGCACGTCCTTAATTCTTCAATATTTGTTAAATAAGCTTTTATTTGCAACCCGATTTTAACCATGATTATGATATGTGGAAGATTCGAGGTTATGTTATTTGTTTTTAACCCCCTGGAATTTAATAATAACTTTTAAAAACTATAAATACTTAAAATGAAGTATATCTGATATATTTAAGTAAAATCCACGTGAGAATATTATGTATTTAATTTATTTTACAAAAGAAATTCAATTTTGGGCCGAAATGATTTAATTTTCTCAATGTCGAACAGTTGTCCATACTGTTGATTAAATAACCTAAAAAAAGTAGCATGTTATTTTAAACAATTTAATTTATAATCTAAAAAATGTCAGTTATTCAAAGTTGTAGACGAATTTCATTGCATTTACCACGTTTCTACAACAATTTTTCCAAAACAAGCTACAGAACATTTTTATCAAATGCCTACTATTGTCAAGAAGTATGGAATACAAGACTTAAATCACCTATTTTTGAAAAAATAGATATAGATGAACTGTATCGTGATTTAGATTTGACTTATCAAAAAACTAAAAACATTAGTGCTGTCGATGTTGATATATTTGCAAACGCTTTAGAAGACGATAGCCATACAGATGAATTACTTGATCTGATTCACAAACTAAGGCTCAGCGCTGAGACTTCTAATATGTTTGAAAGTACTACGCATTCAGTTATAAGAAATTTGATGCATAATAAACATTATGATAAGCTGTTACAGATCTTGGATGATCGTTTAAACTATGGTATTTTTCTGGATTATTATGCGGCGAATTTGTTATTAGATACTTTTTGGAAGGAAAAGGATTATATTGCAGGAGCTAAAGTGGCAGTCCAATTGATGTTACAGGAAGATTTTAATCATCCAATGAACTTGTATTTGTCTCTGTTGCATTGTTATAAATATTTATTGAATAAGCCGAAAGGATGGGAGATGCCACCTCCACCAGAAGAACCTGCTGAAGAAGTTAAGGTAATTATAGGACTTTATTTTAAAATCATAAAGACTTTTAGTCCTATGACCAAAAAACCCTTATACCGTCATTTTGTCATCTGTCTGTTCGGTAAAAATTGTAGCGAAACATCTAAACCTACAGAGTTGAAATTTAGCATGCTTATACAACTCTTTAACTCGCACATAGGAAAAATACTAAAACATCTAAAAAACATATCCTCCTAAAAAAAAAAAGCTCATCGAAAAAAATTTTTTGTTTTTAAATTATGAGTAGGGCATCAAATTAAAGCCCTTAGTACGTGGATTAACGATCAAAATTTTATTTTTGCAAAATAATTTATTTTGACGAGATTTTTGCCAAAATTGTGCAAAAAAAAATTTCTTCTACACCCTGTAGCCCAGATGGTTTAAACTAAAAATCTGAAAAAATTCTAAGTAATGTACATTGGTGTGTACCGGAATAGTACAACAGGAATTTTTGATCAGATTATATTTTCGGAAAATAACGCATTTTTTGTGTTTTTAACTAAAATACGTTAAATATTTAATTTGCTATGTAACGCAGTAGATAAGTAAGCCCTCGTAGCGTAATGCGTTTCGTCGTTGCTTTGTAATTTGCAAACTAGGATTCGATTCATGTCAGTTTTAATTTTTTTTTTTTTTTGCATTTTTATTTTGTGTAAATTATTTTGTTAAAATTCTAGTTATATTTTGATAAACGTTGTATTTAATTTTTGAAAGCGTAAATTTAATAACCAGTGGGAAGTGTTGAAATTATAATTTAATTCTGTTTGAATGTATACGAAATCAGAGGGCAGGGCTTATGATTTAAGCAACCAATGGAAGCCATAGGCGCAATTTTCAAAATCTTAATGAACCTTGCTATATAAAAAAATACTGCACATATTTAGAAACTTAAATAATGGTATTAGGCATTCAAATTAAAATTCATAAAAAAATATTTTGACATAAAATTTGTTTTCACTTACTAAATACCTGCGAAACCCTGAAATGTGTGAAAATTTACACTTCACATCAATTTTTTCTTGTTTGTGTTTTATTTTTGTGAATCATGGAAAAAAAAAACAATCAATTTTGTTGTGTGCCGCAATGTAAATCGTGAATAAAGAAGAATCCTTCTTAAACATTCCATAATTTACCTAAGTCGAAAAAAATATCAATTGAAACGACGTTTGGAGGCAGAGAGAAAGTGGTTTTTATGGACCCAAAAACTAAAAATGGGCAAAAATCCAAGCCCATGCAGGCATGTTTGCTCGTTGCATTTTATGGAAAGTGATTTTTTACGTCCAAGAAAAGACTGAAAAAAGCATTTATCCCACCCAAAATTTGTTTAAATCATCAGTTGATATATTAAAAGGCCCTTCTACTTTTTCAGCCAAAGATATTAATTTTTACTGATATATTTACCATATATTTGTTGCTCTTATATTGACAGACAGTCAAAAAGAATTAAAAATACAATGAAAAGCTAAAAATTTCTTTGAAATTTCTTTAGAATACAGTCTGTTCCAAACGGTTAAGCGGAACTAGATTTTGCAATCTAGTTACTTTCATCGTTTAAATCGTGCTTTTCGGCCGTTTTGTTTAAGCTTTGTAAATCATACTTACAATAAACATTTTTTGGTAATTTTTTTCATCATTTTAAAATGTCATTTTCTTTATATGTTAATTTTTTGTGTCATTCTTATTACAAATTTCCCAATTATTTATATTTTTGTCATTAAAATATATAAAAAAAAATAATTGACATTGACATATATCATTCGTTTCCATAGTTTCATTGTTGGAATTTTAAATTTTAACATTCTAACGTGAAAAATTAAATAACCCTAGCAAGGTCCCTTCTCGTGACAACCTAAAAGAACAAAATTTCCATTTAGTTCCGCCTAACCGTTTGAAACAGACTGTAGTATATTATTATACAGTCTGTTCCAAATGGTTAAGCGGAACTAGATTTTGCAATCTAGTTACTTTCATCGTTTAAATCGTGCCTTTCGGCAGTTTTGTTTAAGCTTTGTAAATCGTACTTACAATAAAAATTTTTTGGTTAAGGTTAATATCATTTTAAAATGTCATTTTCTTTATATTTTGATTTTTTGTGTCATTCTTAATACAAATTTCCCATTTATTTATTTTTTTGTCATTAAAATATCTAAAAAAAATATTTAATTTTGACATATTTCATTCGTTTCCATGGTTTCATTGTTGGAATTTTGAATTTTGACATCCCAACATGAAAAATGAAATAACCCAAGCAAGGTCCCTTCTCGTGACAACCTAAAAGAACTAAATTCCCATTTAGTTCCGCTTAACCGTTTGGAACAGACTGTATTTCTTGTAAATCGTAGATTACCTTTAAATTAAAAAAAAGCTCGAAAAACAGGAAAAATACAACTCGTGTTCATTGTTACCATGTAAACAAATACACGAGTAACTGTTTAATGTCAATTTCGAGTGTTCTAGCTTTGCCGCATATGGCGCTGCGATCTTAAAAAGTTTCCGCTATTTTAATTTTTTGTCATTCATAATAAAAAAATTTCATTTTTTTTGTCTTCAAAATAAGGAAAAATGTATTAAATTTTTTTATTGAAATTTTAGGTGAGAGTAAATTACATAAGAAACCCATATTTCGATGACCATTTTGATATAAAAAATCCTACTCACTTAGTTGGAAAAACATTATACCTAGCCCGTTCACCGAAAAACGATGCTGTAAGTAGAACACTACAACTTATAGGTCTAGAACTATATGAGAAACACGATAAAGCTAAAGAGTTAATTGAAAAATTCTCCACCAACAAAGAAACAATAATCAAAGAAACTCTTAAATTGCTTCCTGAAGAGAGTGAAGTTAGAAAATTAGCTGATAAATTAACAAATGAAGATCAAGATATTGAGAAGTATTTGGAAGATAAAGTAAAGGAAGCAGAAAGGGTGCATAATGAGAAGGATATTGCGGACCAATGTTCCGCTTATGAAGAATGGGGAAAGATTAGAATGGAGGCCTTAGCGAAGCAGCAAGAAAGATATAATATAATGCAAAGGATAGCGAATATTGAAGAAGCAAAAACTAAGCTTGATGAAAAAGAATTGAAATTATGGTAAGTTTATTTTTTTTTTCTTTTTGTACGATGGTTTCTTTTATGCCGGGTTTACATTAGTACAGTAAAAGAGCTATTAACTAGCGCAAGTACTACGCGCTTTACTCTACTAGAGTACGTTCAGGATAACTTCATGCCAGGGCATCATAAAATACGTCATTAATGCTGCGCGAGAAAACAGCTGATTACATAGAAGTACATAAGGGTTTCTGCCTTATCAATTGTTGTGGATACCAAACAAACAAAATCATGTATTTCAAATTAATTTTTGTTCTCGTTTTAGTACACGGCATACCCGAAAACGTACGAGAAATAAATAATCATATATTTTTGTGTATAAATGTATCAATTTCACCCTGTAAATGCAAATTATATATAAAGCCCGTATGTAACAGTTTTTAATTTTGACCTATATCTCTCCAGCGGTATACAGACTCCATTTTCTGCCTCATTTTTCATAAATTTAGCGACATTGTTTATGATTTCTCTCGCTTGGCTCCGAATTGACATACCTTGGAAGCCCAACCTTTTTTTTGGCGTAATTTTCACAAATAACAATAATAATAACACACAAATATAACAAAAAAAAAAAAAAAACAACAAAATTTAACAAAGAAAATAAACAACATTAAAAAAAAAAAAACGGAATTAAACAATCAAAATCGAAATATACGCGTAGTCAAGAACAGTTCAAAGTAAGTGACGCCACTGAAATGCATCAAACCAACTGTTGGTAACGTCATGGATGAAATTTGGTTTCTAGCCCAGTCGGTATCATAGACCTGGCATGAAGTTATCCTGAACGTACTCTATCTTATTTTCGGAATAGTAGATGTTCGTACACAATAGGGGATAGGCATGATTTTTTTAATATTTTTAATTATATTCCTCTTGTTGCATATAACATAAAAAACAATTTTGCATTTTTTTTTTTTTTTAATTTGAAGGCTTAAAAAATCATAAATGTATGTAGCGCGCGAAAACCACGTGTGACGTCATCCCTACATAAGTGTACTGCGTACAGCCTACCCAGTGTACAGCGTACAGCCTACACAGTCTGTCGTGAACTTATTTGCTTGTATAACTTTTATAGATTGTGTAAAGTTAGAGTGATTTAAAATAAAGTTTAATTCTATAAAAACAATTTATATTTTTTTACCGAATTAAATTTTATATTAAAATATATAACCTATATTGCAGTATTTCAATTATGCCTCTAACTTTTTGTAACTTCATGTAAACAATGTAATAAAATACTGACATCTAAATTACACATATATTTACATTTTACAGACTTGCAGCGTTTCTTTACATAAAGTTATAGAATATATAAATGGTTTATTTACAAATCTGTTTTGACACCACTTATTTCTTCAGCACTGTAGCATTCATTATTTTTCAAATATTCCATGGGCATAAAAGCATCAATGTTGGGTAAATTATCACTGTGAGCCCAAACAAAATCTTTATCTGTCATTTTTATAATAAATGCGTGAAAAATTGTTTAAAAACAAATACAAAACTCTCGAGCAATACAATATACACACGTAAAGATTATGTTGTAGTCTGGGCTGTCTGGGGTTTGACGTCATGCTCAGTCGTATTTACTCGGCAACCTTCGCGCTGTGGTCGGCTTATTTCAAATTTACAATATTTTAATTAAGAAATTTGGCTGTAATATTAAATATGTGATTTTTGTTTTGTTAGGTGACATAACTAACGTTAACATATCAAAACCAGTGGCTAAGGGAGACCTCCGCTAGACTTGCCCTCCCATAAAAAGAATAATAAAAAAAATACATAATTTTTTTTTTTTTAATTTAAAAAATTTTTAGGTAAATCTTCAAAAATACATCAAATTATGTCCTATACAATTTTTGGTCCAAGGCTTGGTTTACTAGTTACGAATTTTTTAAAATTTTAAAGTTTAATAACTTCCGTTTCCGGTTTCGGATTTTAATAAAAAACAATAGGGTTTTTCCCAATTATTAGTTGAATTTTTTAGTACCAGAACGAACTCTTTGAGTTAAACCGTTTTTGAGTTATCGTGTATACACACAGACACACACACATACGGACGGCACTTCTAAAATAGGTTTTTAACGAGATTTTGACGGATGACCACGTTTCATGGTATCCGTCAAAATCTCGACATCGAACATTTTCGCGATTACAATACTTGCCCCTTATATATTAAGGTCGGGCAAGTAAAAATGTAGTTTTAAGGAAATATAAATTTTATGCGTATCCCCTATTGACACTTCACATTAATTTTCATTAAAATAATTATTTTTCAGGTTCTTCGAACGAGAAGAGCAGTTAGAATTGGACATAGAAGCTAAAAAAGTATACTACCCCAAACGTTGGTTTGGCAAAAAGAAGAAGCCCAAAAAAGTGGATGAGAGTTATATACCACCAGAAGTCAAAGCAAAATATCAACGAGAAAAATAAATCTAATATATTTTTATTGTAATTCAATATAAAAATCTAGTAAAATATAGATTTATATAAATCATTTGGTTTCTTTCATTAAAATAGCTGTTTCATTTCGCACTTGCTCTAGATCGGACATGACTCTTTCAAGTCTTGATTTGATTTCACGAGCCTCCTCATTGTCCACTTGTTCTTGCAGGTTTCGAGTCTCTCGAATTATCGAACCAAGTTCGGAGACAATTTGTATTACTTGCTCGTATTCGGAATGCATTGAAGCTAAGAGTTTGTAAGCTTTTCGAGCAGTTTCTTCATGTTTTGCGTCCTTAAAAAAAAATATTTTTAGAGTTCAATTTTCATTTGTAGTATTGTATTAAAAATAGAACAATTTAATTTTTTTCTATATATATATATGTACAGTGCAATCATTAATTCCTGAACGTTATATAATGGTAAACAATAGGTTTTGAGATATCAAAACTGTATTCTAATTCACAGCTGAATATACCAATTTAACAAAGAATCAATCAGATTACTTCTTTTGCCCAAACTAACCCGAGAAACAACGAAGATGTGTTGCTAATTTAATATTTGTTATTAACTCATTGGCGTGTAGAGAAAAATAGAGTTCATTTAATAATAAGGTGACCAACTTTTTTACAATGAAAAGGAGGACACAAGTAAAAAAAAAAATATATAATAAAATTAAAATTACAATGAAAAGGAGGACACAAGGAAATATCGTAAAAAAATTATTTAAACGAGTACTTATCAATCGAATGAATATTTTTTATCAAAGTATCATCTTCTAACAATATATTGGTAATATCTGAACTAGAAATATCCTTCATATTGAATTTTACGGCAAGTGCTGATGAGAGGATAAATCTGACGCTCGATTGACACGTATACGCATGCGTTCCAGTATAGCGGGAAACAAGGATTTTAAAATAAGGTTATGTGTTTACCACTGTTGTGTTTACATGTACTCATATGCAGCGCACGTATTTTTAAATACATTGAAAATGACTGTTATGTGCTTAATTTGCAATAAAATATTTTCAAAACAATATATTTATCATTTAAAAAGTATTCATAAGATAAACTTTAATGGTAATCGACGAATTTGTAAAAACTTTACAAATAACCCTTGAAGAATCAAAATTTATAGAAATGTTACCAAAAGCAATAGATTTTTTACTTTCAGACAATGACATGAAAAAATTTGGTGAATATTTTTTCACAAATTATTATGAGAAACCCAATCTTTGGGCTTATACTTATAGAAAATGTTTAAAAATTAACACTGATATTCACCTTGAATTCATGCATAAAACTTCACAAAACTTTAAAGTATTTTTATTTAGAAGCAAGAAAAGTGCAACGTTTAGATAAAGGTATTTTTGCAATTGTGAATTTTATTCGAGATAAAATTACAGACAGAATAATAAAAAATAACTTTGGAATATGATATAAGCATAACAGCATCAAATAAATTTCTAGTAATTGGGGAAAAGAACTATGAAGTCACTAAACTTAAATCTTTATGCTGTAAATTAATATGTAATTTTTGTAACATCTGCGTCCACTCATACAATTGTGAATGTCCTGATTATTACATTAAACATACAATATGTAAACATATTTATTTTGTTCATTTAAAATACGGAGATTCTTTGAAGTTTCATGAACTAGTTGAAGAAATATGCAATAATGAAAATAGGACACATCTACAAACATTAAAGAAAAATAACAACACACCAAATGATACATATGTAAAAGTAAATGCAATGTTGAAAGAAATACAAGATGATCATTTAAAATTGAAGGAAAATAATGATACGGAAACTTTAACAGAAGTGAATGACCACTTAAAGAAAAATTAAAACTTGATGAAAATTAATAAGGTAAAGAAAAAACTGAAACGCCAACTAGATACGAGAAAATTTGAACCAAGTAATAAAAAAATTAGTAAACAAATTTCTCTATTTAGTACCAGGAAAAAAGTAAAGAAGTTACATATTTAAAAAAAAAGATACAAAACACAAGAGTAAGAAAATATTATTGAAAAAATACAGAAGCAACATTTTTTTTGTCTTAACTGTGTGAGCACATATTACGTTACACGCTCATATGTACGTGTAATTTCATTCATTTTATCTCCTTTGTTTTTATTTAAGCAAATTATAACTTAAGAATGAATTATTTGTAGCTTAAGAATAATTTTATGATAAACGACAACACTGTGATATTTGTTTTTGTTTTTTTTTTTTCTTGTTTTGTATTATTAGTTATGTGCTGTTCTATTAAATAAATAATAAATTGATGATTATTATTGTCTTATTATATTATTGATGTATTAATGATAATCTTAAACATATTTGCAATAAATCAGCGCAGTCATTTTGAAGCATGCGCACATGTGTCAATCGAGCGTCAGATTTATCCTCTCATCAAGTGCTGCAGCTAGAGCAGTGGTTCCCAAACTTTTTCAGTTCCCGGCGCCCAGTTTGGGAATCGCTGAGCTAGAGTATCAACATTCAATCTAGATTTCTTGTCCAAAAATTATTAGCAACTGAAAAAACTCTTTCAACTGCTGCATTAGTTCCAGGGCAGCACGAACAAAAATAAATAAATTTTCACATGGAATATGTTAATTTTTAAAATGGCTGAATATTTCTATACTAGCGTCGGCGAATCAACGCAGTTACGTCACACGACGTAACAAACGACTGTATTGTCTGGAACAATGCATTCGTTTGTTACCTCGTGTGACGTAACTGCGTTGATTCGCCGACGCTAGTACACCCATCTTTTATCAATTTCAACGTGTTGATTGAAATTAATACAATGGGAAGTATTAATTTTTTAGAATTTAAATATACATTCAGTCTTCTAATTTCTTGAAAGAGACAATTGTCGTCTATTTTAATATCTCATTTCTTTAGATAAAAACTCAATACAAGATTCAATATCTGTCCAATTTACTTGCGATGAAGTAAAAAAACACCATTGAAAACAATTATTTACCAAGGTGTTTGTTTCAGACCATTCTTCGATATATTGAAAACATGTTTAGTAAAATTTCTGCACTTCTTTGATAAACTTTTCTGTTATGTCTGCATTTGATTCCTCCAAATAAACAAAGCCATTTGTGTGCGACGCGCTCTCGCAATATCTCCCGTTCGGAACATATGCGTCTCATAATCGCGTTTCGCCGCATTCTACCGAACCTTGACGAATGTCAAATGCAAATACGTTACATCAATTGCAACGGATCGGCTCGGCATCGATCGAATACGAAAATTTACGAAAAGGAGGACACTTTTCAAGGAAGGACAGACATTACAAAAGGAGGACTGTCCTCCCCAAATGAGGACGGTTGGTCACCTTATTAATAATCAATTCGTAGAAGGTAATAAAAATAGAATGTACGCCTATGTGTACATGTCCTTCGAAATAAGTTTGATAACTAAATGTTTCTGTCAAGTATTGCATAACGTTCAAGAATTAATGATCGCAATGTATATCTGTTTTGATAATATTCATGCTTACATAAACTTAGTAAATCTGTATATACTTACTCTGAATATAACTTCATCAGATAATGCAAAAGATCTTTCTAACTGACCATTTAACGTGTTTATTTCTTTTTGGACAGCCCTTGTATCTGCTAATATATTTTCAATATCAGTACTTTGTTTCTTAATATTTGATATAATTTCCATTATTCTTCGTGTATAAGCAGATCTAAAAAAAAAAAAACATATTTCATATAATAGGTGGAATCGTTAATGGTAGGTTTAGTTAACATTTAGTCTTAGTCTTAAGCAGAGCCAGAAAACCGAACTCTGGAATTCCGTAACCCTAAACTAAACTTAAAATTTTAATAACTGGAACTCCGCGAAATAGTTTTTTTTTTTCACTCATGAGATTGCCGCATTCGCCTACGGCTTGTTACCTAAGCCGCTTTCGATTATACATAAAGAACAGCTCGGAACAGTTCAGGGCGACTAGATAAGTGTTCGATTATACCAGCGTTTCACGCACTGAAGCGCTCGTGTTTTACCTTCCCCCGTCCCCTGAAGGACCTACCTAAAAATTGGTACAACTCACACTTTTAGGTTATGTATTGGTATTTTGTTTTGAAATTGACGTTACATCAGAAAATACTATGTCATTTTCAATGCATTTATATAATCCCGAAGATGACCAAACATATGAAATCATTTTAAATGAAGAGGATTAATCCAAGTAAAAACATATTTTAGGTATATATTGCAATGGCATATGTACATATGTTGGAATCCTCGTTTTGTTCTGTTATTCCAGAACGTGAAAATGCAGATTTTGCATGAATCTTCGATAAATAGACAGAAACAGAATGAATTATTTTGGTATTGTTTCAAAATTAATTGAAATTTATATTACAGAAATGAATATGAGGAAGAACGATTAAAAAAACAGATATAGCCTCCAATTTTATTTATTGTACAGTTCATATTAAATAATTTAAAATATATTTTATTAAAATATTCTTTTAATTTTCTCTCATTTTTTTAATTTTATAAAGGTGTTTAACCTTATTATGGACTTTATCCTTGCGGTTCATTTTTTAATGGCACATACAATTCTTCATCGGTATCACTGCTGGTTCCATCACTTGAAAGAGTCTGTGATAATAACTCCTATTAAATAAATACTAAATTATTTACATACGAATTTTGTTAAACATTTTTAACTTACTAAAGCATAATTTTTCACATTGTTAAGCCTGGAACAGAATGCACAGCGCGCTACGCCGTCAGCGCGGCGTCATTTGCGACAGCGTTGCGTCAGCGCCGTTGAGATTTTCGCCTGCCCACAATGCAATAATTTTTAACGCCGTCAAGTGTCACTTGACAACCTATATCTGTGTTTATACGTGCGCTTTCTTTTATTAAAAGTATAATGGATGATGAAGACTTGTGTGTGATGTTATTTATGTTGTATGCAAGTTATTTATACATACAAACACTTTACCATTCAGTAAAAACTGAGGTTAGGTGTTCTGCGTCAACGTTCAACGGCGTCAAAAGTTGGAAGTTGACGAACATTCAGTATCAACTGCGGTCGAACGCCGGAGGACGTTGTTCATTCTGTGCACTTGCGTACGACAGCTAGGTTTTAACTTTCTTCTGACAGATAGCGCCGTACGTACGGCGTCAACGCGTCGTAGAACTCGGTGCATTCTGTTTCCCACTTTAGCCATAATGTCAATGTTTTTTCTAATTAAGTATACCGAAACCATAACCTAAACAATAAAAATGACACAAGTGACAAGCAGTATGTTCAAACGCCCAAATTAGTGTTTGAAAAATAAACTTCGGTTTAGTCGCCCAGTGACGAACTGTTCGGTACAGTTCGCTCGTATAATCGAAAGCAGCTCTAGTTACATTACCCTCTTAATAAGAATCGGTTCGGGTTTTTGTTTTTATGAGTTTTTCGTTTCTACTAATAACAAAGTTAGTAATGTTGAGGAGTTAACTTAAGTGGGTTTTACACGGTTCAGTTTATTGTTCAATAAATTGAAAAAGTTGGTCTTTAATTTATTGACGAAAAAATGGATCAACTTATTTTGAAAATAGAACAAGATCTATTTTTCAAATATTTTTAGGGAATTCTAGGTATATTTTTATCTGCTTAGTTGTAGCATAACCAAGAAATGTATAGGTATGTGTATTGTTTTAAAATTTGACAGAAGAACCGCAAACGTTCTAATTCACCATCATCTAGGTTATTTCTTTTGTTTTTGTTCACAGCTCGTAATTTTGTGAAAAATTTTCATTTTGATAAATATGTCAACATGTTTTACAATTGGCAATGTTTTCAAAAAAATTGATGAGTGTAAAGTGATACTTTTATTTTCAAGGTTACCAATACATTATTCAATTAAATGACAAAAAAAAAAACTTAAAACCGACTTTCGAACACCTTGTACACTTACCTATTAGTTTGTTTAGAAATTTTACTAATCTGTTCATTGAGTAAAGCCTGAAACTGCGTCTTTTCCCGTAACTCCTCCTGCGCTTTCTGACTTTTATGTTTAACTTTCTGCAGCCTCTCTTGTAAATTATAAACTTCAGATTCATTCATGTGCGAATTCTCCTGCAGTAGTCTGTATTGTGTCAACAGTGGTTTCTGAACTTCATGCCATTGGTTCGTCAAGTCCAGTAATTTCTTATTACCAGTGTCAATAACTAGTTTCAGTTTAGCCAAGTTATCATTATTGGATAGTACGGTATGACTTTTGGACTTTATATTTAATTGTTGCATTATAGAGTCTAGTTCTTGTTGTTTAGTATTTTTAGCTTCTAACATCTGAAACAAATCATTATTATATTCATGAATTTTTTGTAGAGACATCTTTCTTAGATAATACTAAATTATATTAGGCACGGAAATTGTTAGTTTTTTTACACAGATTTCATTATTTTTCACTTTTATAACTAATAATTTTAGGTTAGATTTTTGCCCATAAATAAGCGTAAATTTGACGTCTATCGCAGCGCTAGGTTCGGGTAGGTTAGTAAAATGCGAGCGGAGCGGAGCGAACTCACACTCAATTTGCATTATTTTCTTATATTTATATTCTATTTATATATTTATAATTTTCTCATATTTATATTTATTAGGTTCGGTTAGGTTAGTTTAATATTTTCTGCAATTAAAATTATTTAACGAACTAAATGGGCAAGAAAGAATTAATCACATCATGGAAACCATTATAAGCAGTTCACTTTTGTAAGAACACACTAGATCTGGTTATTTTGGTTACTTTTATGGTGTGTTACTGACTTTAAATGTCAATTAAAAATATTCCTTACGCTGTAAAACCGACTTTAGGTTGATAAGGTTATGATCATTATAATTACAGTCTGTTTCAAACGGTTAGGCGGAACTAAATGGGAATTTCGTTCTTTTAGGTTGTCACGAAAAGGGACCTTGCTTGGGTTATTTCATTTTTCACGTTGGAATGTCAAAATTTAAAATGCCAACAATGAAACCATGGAAACGAATGACATATGTCAAAATTAAATTATTTTTCTTATTTATTTTAATGACAAAAAAATAAATAAATGGGATATTTGTATTAAGAATGACACAAAAAATCAAAATATAAAGAAAATGACATTTTAAAATGATATTAACCTTAACCAAAAAATGTTTGTTGCAAGTATGATTTACAAAGCTTAAACAAAACGACCGAAAAGCATTATTTAAACGATGAAAGTAACTAGATTGCAAAATCTAGTTCCGCCTAACCGTTCGGAACAGACTTTAAGATATCATTTTTCATCATGACATATGTCAAATGGATCGACATTTTAAAAAAGTGACATTTTTTAATACCAATATGACATACAGCTTCAAAGGTGCAAACTATTGAAAACAAAATTCCCTCTCAGTTTGTTCTTACAAAAATGAACAGCTTATACAGTCTGTTCCAAACGGTTAGGCGGAACTAAATGGGAATTTCGTTCTTTTAGGTTGTCACGAGAAGGGACCTTGCTTGGGTTATTTCATTTTTCACGTTGGAATGTCAAAATTTAAAATTCCAACAATGAAACCATGGAAACAAATGACATATGTCAAAATTAAATTATTTTTTTGTACATATTTTAATGAAAAAAAAATAAATTAATAGGAAATTTGTATTAAGAATGACACAAAAAATCAAAATATAAAGAAAATGACATTTCAAAATGATATTAACCTTAACAAAAAAATGTTTATTGTAAGTATGATTTACAAAGCTTAAACAAATCGACCGAAAAGAACGATTTAAACGATGAAAGTAACTAGATTGCAAAATCTAGTTCCGCCTAACCGTTTAGAACAGACTTTAACTATTTTTTTCAACGGCACAAAAAATTCTATATTTCGAAAAACTAATAAAAAATTCCTGTTGAACTATTCCGCTTCCCATCAATGTACATTGATTTTTTTTCATATTTTTAGATGACTCTCTCTAAAATAATAACAATAGGGTTAACACATTTTTACACATAAACAGATTTGATATTTCAAAAATTAAAATTAAAAATTCCGGGAATTATGAGGTTTCGTGTGGGGTATAATCAAAATTATTATTATTTTTTTTTTATTAAATGCATATTTGCTTATATTTTCCCGCGATGTGTGTTTTAAACTCTATAGTTTTCGAATTGTGGGTCAAAGAGTTGTACAAACATGCAAAATTTCAATTTCTTTGTTCAGCCGTTTGGCCACAATTTCAACCGAACAGACAGACACATGAGTGACGTCATAAATGTTTTTGGGATTATATAAAAATATATATATATAAGTTTATACCTATTATTATAAAAGTTTTAAATGACTTACTTTTAGTTTTTTAGTCTCCAATAATTTCAGTTCATTCTGCATTGTTCCAACATTCTCCTTCTCCATTTTAACTTCTTCCAATAATTTTTCGGCTACATTTACTACGTTTTCAGTCTTTGCATTTTCTTTATTTTCACTACTTGCTACGTCTTCGGCTTTTTCTTGTTTAACATCACTAATTTTTAATGTGTGAACCTCATCCCATGATTCATCATTTTTAATAATGATTCCTTTAGTTAGGTATTTTAGTGATGTTTCTGTTGGTAGTGCAGAATTCCCAAATAATAAGGATGGTATTAAAAGATTGTAAGAACATTGTTTGGTAACATCGGGCAAATGACGGGCGGAATATTGTTTATATTCTGAAAAATAATTTGTATCACCACCAGATAAATTGTTACACTGAACTTGAATAGTACAGATTATAACAGTGTACTAAAAAATTGATGTGAAGTGTGAATTTTCACACATTTCAGGGTTTTGTAGGTATTTAATGATAGGTAAGAAGCCAACATAATACTGGATGTCTACGAATATTTGTTCTTTAATAACAACAAAATCAACAGTTTTTTGATAATAATTTTTATTCGTTATTTGAGTACTAAGAGCTGCCATTTAATTTAAGTAATTTAAAAATTAGTTTGAATGACAAAGTATAATAGTATAATAAAATAACTGCACACTACACACACAGTGTAGAGTGTAGTGTGGTGTTCAAAACTCGGTCCTCAGCTGTTAATTTTTTATATTATATTTTAAATTACAAAAAAATACACACACTATCTTAGACATATATAAAAAAATCCTTATAGTATGTTCCCAAATTCGCCCTAAGAGCTTTCCTTTGATACCACGCAATAAATTTAAAAAACATACATTTTTTTTGACGACTCAAAAAAAATAACATTTTTCGAAAAACTAACCTGATCAAAAATTCCTTATACAAAATTGATTGATTATATAACTGATTTTAGTTATATACAAAATTGGGTATAACCAGGGAATAGATTGCTACACAACTGCGCATGCGTCACACCGCGTTACATCGCACATGTTTTGTTTTACATACGATGGTTCTAAACAGGCGGTATTATTATATTAGCGCGAGTTTCTTGAAACATATAGTGTTTTGTCATTAAACTAGAATATGGGTAGCTTGCTTCGCTCGGCTTCTTCTAACCAAACCCTTACTAACCTAACCTAACCGAATTTATCGAATGGCACGTTTTTCTAATTTAAATAAATTTTCGGTATAACTAGGGAATAGGTACCTACGCAACTGCGCATATGTCACACCGCGTCATACCACACATGATTTGTTCAATGTACGGTGATTCTAAACAGGTGGCATTGTTATGTTAGTGTGAGTTTGTTTTGTCATTAAACTAGATGATGGGTAGCTCGCTTCGCTCGGCTTCTTCTAACCGAACCTAAGATAGTGTTTTGTCATTAAACTAGAAGATGGGTAGCTCGCTTCGCTCGGCTTCTTCTAACCAAACCCTTACTAACTTACCTAACCTAAGATAGTGTTTTGTCATTAAACTAGAAGATGGGTAGCTCGCACCATTGTTTTAGAGCCACTGATAATCCTTGAATTATTTAGTGCACATAACAAAGAAATTTTGTAACGGTGTAGCAGTAAAATTGTTTATATTTATCTCGGGATGTGTTTTTTGAACTTTCAGTATTTTTCTTATATGTGGGTTAAAAAGTTGTAGAAGCATTCCAAATTTCAATATTGTATGTTGAGCCGTTTGGCTACAATTTCTATCATACAAACAGACAGACAGACCATAAGTGATGTTATAAGGGTTTTTTAGTGATCATACGTTCGTCGGCCTTGGTAGCGTAGAGGTAGCGCTCCTGCTTCACGAGCCAAAGGTCCCAGGTTCGAATCCCGGTCAGGGCATGGATGTTTGTAAGACACAGTGTAATTGGGACATTTAGTCCTGTTGTGTTAAAAAAAAAAAAAACCTACAAAGCCCTTAAAACAGCTGTGGCCTCCACAGAACCGACAGTCATCACTTAGTACTTAAACAGTCGTATGATACAAAAACATTTAATAACTTAACTTTTTTTTTCAAATCTTGCATTCACTTACCTTCAGAACAATCTTGTTTAGTATTAGGAACTTGTAAATTAATAGTTTCTAGTGGATAACAGCTCCCACAACCGTACTGTAGTATATGATTGTCACTCTGTCTAATACCGTATTTTAGAATTTCACTAGGCAGCCACACAGACTTCAAGCTGGCATTCAGTTTTGATTTAATACCTCGAACTAACTTAGAACTTCGTCCTAATAAAAAATGAAAACAAAAAGGTAGAGGTAATCTATGTAATTAATTTAAAATTTTATGTTTAAGGGAATTATACAGATATATATATATAAGAACATGAATAATATGTAATATAAAGAAATTAAAAAAAATGACTGATTAATAATTAAAACCATCCCAGTTTACCGAGACGTCTGAGGACCTTAGGTTTAGTTAATCATTAAAAAACATTTTTGCAACTATAATTTGTGAATCAAAAATACCTGTATCATCCGAATGAATACTTTTATCCTGTTCCCTCGGCAATCTTTCAATTAAAAACATAAGAAGTCTTCTCGCCTCAACTTCATTGCAGTATAAAATAGTTTGATACCCTATATCACCTCGGAAGCCTAAATCTTTGATATGATCAGCGATATTCGTAGCTAATTTCAATCGTTGACTCATCGAAATAGGAAGAATATGTGGAAAACCATTCCCAGGAGAAATACTATCAAGACATGCTATTATCGCTTTGATTAACAAGTCATTATCAAATTGTTTTAATGATGTTACCTCCTCATCGAGAGAACTGAAATATTTTTTGTAAATAAAAATAGTTTAAATAAATTTTGGTGTATTTACCAATTTAAATGTTTCAGAGAGTCAATAATTATTGCGTCCACCTCCTCCATGGTATTTAATTTATCTGTCAAACAGAAATGTCAAAAATTGACAACTGAGAAGTACGACTAATTTCAGATTTGTTCACCGCAGATAGTTTCATAGCGTAAAATGGAATGTCAAATGTGAAAAAATAATAAATAAAAAGTATTTTTAACATAATTGAATTAATTTTTAACTTATTCAAGTACTGAAAAGTGTAGTATTATATTCTAGAAACTTAAAACGTATTATTTTAGGTTAAGTTTTACTTAAATGATACACAGTTTGTACTTAAAATAAATATGTTTACATATTTTAATGAAAAATAATATTTATTTTATAAAATTTACCGTTTATAATTACAAAAAATGTCTGATGGTAGAAAGAAATTAATGCCTTCGAGAGAAACAGGTACTGTTCCGAAAGTAAAATATTGGAAAAACGCAACGGCACAAGATGCTAATAATCTGGTATGTTAAAAATTTGTTTATTTACTTATAATCTAAATAATAGGATTTGTAGAATGTGAAAAGTATTTTTGTAACACTCTGTAACGTAGTGATATAAAAATAGAGATCTATTTTTAGTTCGTAATTGCTGTATTTTAAAATATCCTATCTAATTGTGTAATATTTTTCTAGGCTAGTTCCTTAATGTCTAACGGTGATCGAAGTCTGAAATCTGATGGGAGAAATAGACAGAGATGCTTGAATCACGAATGTTTTGAAGGTATTTTAATTTTGTTTTTTGTTTTAATGGTGCACGTTTTTTACACTTGTTGTCTGTTGTAGGGACTAGTGTTGAAGAATATAAATTATTTCCGAATTTTAATAGTTTACCACACATAAACATGTCCAGTAAGTATTTTATGTTTATTAATTATTCTATAAGTGCTTTGCTTTTTTTTGCTACAAAATCATAAAATAAATAAAAAGTTTCACGATTAAAAAAAAAAGCTGCTGTAAACTTAAAAACGTGTGTGCTATTTTATTTATAAATGAATACCTCAACTTCCCTAAAAAGAAATTGTTTTTTCTTGTGCATTATTTTACAATTTAGTTAGGAAAAAATGAAGAGATGGGCATTGACCTTTAAAAATGTAATGAGCGCTAAATTCATTTAATTTCTGTGAAGAATAGATTGTTATTAATTTATAGGATTTCGAGTTGAAATTTAGCATGTATATATAGTTTTTTGACGCACATATAGGAAAAATACTGATACTTCAAAAGAACACATCCATTAAAAAATAGAAACATGCAGCTGTCTACCAAATATGAGGCAACTACTTGTTATTATTATTTTTTTTTTTTAAATTTAGATTGAAATAAAATTGATTTATATACAGTGAAAACCGTTTAATACCAAAAAAATTTAATAGTCCCGACTAGGGCTTGGAAAAAAAAACGGAAAATTTCAAAAACCTAAAATTTTGATTTACAAAAAATAAAAATGAATGTTACTCAAAACTAAACTGCTAATTCTATTATAGGCTATTCCAAACGTCTGTCTGTCTGTCTGTCTGTCTGTCTGTCTGTCCGTCCGTCCGTCCGTCCGTCTGTCTGTCTGTTCGGTAAAAATTGTAGCCAAACGGCTAAACCTAGAGAGTTGAAATTTGGCATGCTTATACAACTCTTTGACCCGCACATAGGAAAAATACTAAAACATCTAACAAACATATCCCCCTAAAAATATAAACAAATATGTGCTCATCGAAAAAAAATATATTTTTTATATTCTAAGTAGGGTATCAAATGAAAGCCCTTAGTACGTGGATTAACGATCAAAATTTTATTTTTGCAAAATATATTTTGACGCGATTTTTGCCAAAATTGTGCAAAAAATTTTTTGTCCCACACCCTGTAACCCAGATGGTTTAACTAAAAATCTGAAAAAATTCTAAGTAATGTACATTGGTGTGAACCGAAATAGTACAACAGGAATTTTTGATCAGATTATGTTTTCGGAAAATAACGAATTTTTTGTGTTTTTAACTAAAATATGTTAAATATTTAATTCGCTATGTAACACAGCAGATATGTAAGCTCTCATAGCGTAGTTGGTTTCGTCGTTGCTAACTACGTCTTTGTAATTTGCAAACTGGGTTCGATTCCTGTCAATTTTAATTTTTTTTTTGCATTTTTATTTTGTTTAAATTATTTTGTCAAAATTTTAGTTATATTTTGGTAAATGTTGCATTTAATTTTTAAAAGCGTAAATTTAATAACCAGTGGCAAGTGTTCAAATTATAATTTAATTCCATGTTTGAATGTATACCAAATCAGAGGGCGGGGCTTATGATCTAAGCAACCAATGGAAGCCATAGGCGCAATTTTCAAAATATTAATGAAACTTGCTATATATAAAAAAAAAAATACTGCACATATTTAGAAACTTAAATAATGGTATTAGGCATTCGAATTAAAATTCATAAAAAAATATTTTGACATAAAATTTGTTTTGGCATCCCAAATAATCATCATTCAGTTACTAAATACCTGCGAAACCCTGAAATGTGTGAAAATTCACACTTCATATCAATTTTTTATCTATTAACTCAAACTTTTGGTCATTTTGTTTATGCTTTGTAAATCATTCTCACCTTGCAAATTCCATAGGTCATTTCTTTGCTTTAAGAGGAATTAAATTGGGATTTCATTCTTTTATGTTGTCACTGGACCTTGCTTGGGTTATTTCATGTTTCACGTTGGTATGTAAAAATTAAAAATTTCAACAGTGAAACCATGTATAATTTTGTTGAAGGTGGAATGAGTGGACAAAACAGCGCTGGTCCATCACACAGCAGACAGCAGTCCAGCGGAACAATACGAAAATGCGACAATGTTTCAAAATACCCCGACAAGCAGCAGATTGCAGAAAAACTCGATCAAATACGAGAATATGTTAAAGTCACTAATTCTTTGATGTCAAATCTCAAAGAGGATCAGGTAAAATATAATTTTTTTACGCTTATATTTCATGTACTCCAAAACATTTTCAATAGGATTTGCATCGGGTATCAGAGAAAATCACATCACTCCAATCGCGGTCTAAATTTTCTTTGGCCCAAGCGAGTCGTTTTTCGATATGTTTCACTGATAACAATGGGTTTTGTTTGGTGCTTCTGAATTTAATACCATTTTCAATCAAACGACTTCTCAGGTCATTTAACTTATCTTCATGTTCTTTTTTAACAAAATTGCCTGATATTTACGTAAAGATAACATAGCATTATTTTTAAAAACGTTAAAAATCACTTTATTTTGTTCTTTAGTGGTCACTTTTTTTAATCCACGATTAGGTAAATCGTCAACATTTTTATTAATTTTATATAACGATTCACCCAATACTTCACAAACTTACTACTTGTGCATATATTTTGCTGTACTTGAAAAGGATATTTTTGGCCCTTTTGGGTGGGTAACCAGACAATTGGGGCCATTAACAACTTTGGCGATGGACAATTCGGGCCGTTCACAATTGGGGTTTTTGACAAATGGATATATAATTCAATCTATTGTAGGTATCACATGGACGCTTTTTAGGAGTAGATTTTTTTTTGACGCGACTCCTGATCTGTAGATTAACAGTTCATTTTTAGGGTTTTGTAGGTATGACCAAAAAAACCCTTATACCGTCATTTTGTCGTCTGTCTGTCTGTTCGGTTAAAATTGTAGCCAAACGGCTAAACCTAGAGAGTTGAAATTTGGCATGCTTATACAACTCTTTGACCCGCACATAGGAAAAATACTAAAACATCTAAAAAACATACCCCCCTAAAAATATAAACAAATATGCGCTCATCGAAAAAAAAATATTTTTTTAAAATTCTGAGTAGGGTATCAAATGAAAGCCCTTAGTACGTGGATAAACGATCAAATTTTTATTTTTGCAAAATAAATTATTTTGATGCGATTTTTGCCAAAATTGTGCAAAAAAGTTTTTGTCCCACACCCTGTAGCCCAGATGGTTTAAACTAAAAATCTAAAAAAATTCTAAGTAATGTATATTGGTGTGAACCGAAATAGTACAACAGGAATTTTTGATCAGATTATGTTTTCGGAAAATAACGCATTTTTTGTAGTTTTTGGTTCACAAAGTACAAAAGTTATACCAATGTAAGACATTCACATGCAAGGCGTACGATGGCGTAACGGGTTAGAGCGCTGGTGTCGGAAGCTAAAATTCTCTGGAAAACGAAGGGTTTCGAGTTCGAGTATGGAGTGAGTTTTATTTTTTCTGTTTTTTTTTTTCATTTTTATTATGTTGAAATTATTTTGTCAAAATTCTAGTTATATTTTGACAAATGTTGTATTTAATTTTTAAGAGCGTAAATTTAATAACCAGTCTTATTATATGATTAGCAGACGATAAATTATTTTAAAAATATCGTTCATTTTGCCGTGATTACTATAAAGTAAAATTTGTCCTACACACTCAGCATACCGCCTTCACTTATTATATACCTGCGAAACCCTGAAATGTGTGAATATTCACACTTCACATCAATTTTTTAGTTTATCCAACAATATTGCGTGGGAGACACAGTCAAACGCTTTACTCAGGTCTAAGAAGGTCGAAAGGCAGTAATCCCCGGCTTCAAGTCCGTTCGATACCTCATTAGTGAAGGCCAGTATTGCATCGGTTGTCGACTTTTTTGGTCTAAAACCAAATTGGGCATCATTAAATATATTATTGTGTTCAAAATACATTGATATTTGTTTATATATTATTTTTTCAAATATTTTAGAAAAAATAGGGAGGAGAGAAATTAGTCGAAAATTATTTGGTTCGTTAGGGTTACCCTTTTTATGAAAGGGTAAGATAGAGGCTGTTTTGAGCGAATTGGGGAAGGTACTCGAAGCTATGCAAATATTAATAATTTTAGTGATAGGATAAATAATTAAATTTTTTACAGTTTTTATTATATCAATATTTAAGCCGTAAATATCCCTAACCTTACTATTATTTAACGAATCTATTGCGTTTCTCACTTGAATTTGTGAGACAGGTGTAAAACAGAAGGTTTTGTTGACTCTTATTGATTCCATATAAGATAGAGGGGAAATATTGTTAGTTGGCAATGAATTTAAGATGGTATTTGAAATATTCGTGAAGTAGTAATTGAAGGCATTGGCGGAGATATCTGTTTCAGGCATAGATTTTGATTTTTTTCTTTGTCTGTTGTTATTGATGGACGTCCCAGGTAGATTTAGAAATAAGACAATATCCGCAAAAACAAAATTGTCAATCTGATTTTATTTAGTACCTCTTAGTAGATACCTACGAAATCCTAACACGAGTGAAAATCCACGCTTTACATATAATTTTTCTTTTCTTTTCTTTTTCGCTCAATTCTTCAATTCATGATTTCTCAAACGTTGTTAGATATGTTATTAGAAATATTGTTAATATTTTATAAACTAAGTTTTCGAGTTTAGATTTCGCGGTGTACTTTTATGGAATATTTCCAGACTGAGCATATTAATCATAACTAAGTTTATGAAAGTGCGTTTGGTGCTTATCTCAAATATAAATGACTCTCAGGTGTCTGATATGAATCATCTACACTATTTTAGCGTAAATGCATGAAATTACTCATAATTTTCTTGATCTAATGCCAAGATTTTTAGAAATTTATTAACGTCGTTAGAATATCTATTAATCAATTAAAAACATATCATGGTTTAAAAATACGGAACTAAACTACTAAAATGTTCAAACCATAAAATCAATTAAAATTAAAGCTAAATAAAATACTTGAAATATTTCAGTAATTATACAGGCTGAGGCAACATTTAAGCTCCCCTCGATTATTCCCTTAGGCCCAGTTGCACAGTAACCGCTTAAGTTTTTATTTAATAATAATAATAATAATAATTGTTTATTGACAAAATTACAATAATATTTGTTTTAAGTCAGTCAGTACAATCGTGAATGTAATATTTAATAGAATGTACAGGAAACAATATGGCAAATAATATGTACATATACAATATGAAACATTTTGTTTGGTAGAAATTGTGTAATTAGGGAATGAAAATAAAAATAAAATAAAGAATTAGACAAAATAATTCAAAATAGCATCAACTACAATTTTAAAAGCAATAAAAATAATTCAGAATTTATGTTGTAAAAATTCATTTATAGAATAAAAAGCATGGTTGATAAGGAAAATTTTGATGGTATTTTTAAAAGAGTTAAAACTATTGGATTTGAAGGAGTCTGGCAATACGTTAATAAATTTATAAAAATAATAGTTCGTGCTATTTTTAGATTTAGTCAATCTTAAAAATGGTGGATAAATCTTATTTTTATTTCTTGTATTATAATTATGGATTTGTTCAAAAGTATCACATTCGGTTAAGTTTTTAAAAGCTAACAAGAGGCAATAATATATATATATAGTGAGGGTAAAGTCATGATTTTTAATTTTGTGAAGTATGACCTGCAGTCGGCTCTATATGATAAACCAGCAATGACCCTGAGCGCTCTGCGTTGCAAGGAGAAAATTCTTTCTGCAGCGGGCGAATGGCCCCATGCTAATAGTGCATAAGCGATCTGAGACTGGAAAAGTGAGAAGTAAACTATCCGCATAACATGTTCAGATACCGAATTCGCTAAATTTCTAAATAGATATATGATACTACATAATTTATTGGAGAGATGGGTTACATGCTGATCCCATTGGAAAGTGGGATCAACATGGATACCTAAGAATTTAACGGAAAGTGGGTTATTGAAATTGTGATGTTTAAAGGTTGTTACTAGCTGCTGAGTTTTATTTTCATTTAGTAATAGTCCATTTGCATTAAACCACATTTTGGCTTGACTTAGAAGTTCGTTACTCCTAGACAGTGCTTTATCTAGGTCATTAGATCTAACAATTAATGTAGTATCATCAGCGTAGAGGATGCTTTTGCTCTTTATTGATAGGGGAAAATCATTAATAAAAATTAGAAATAATAACGGGCCTAGAACGGAACCCTGAGGAACACCGATATTTGCTGGAAGAGGATCAGATTTTATATTATTAATAGCTACATACTGTTTTCTGTTAGAGAGATACGATTTTACGAAAGCGCAACTGCCTTCATCAAAACCATATCTTTCCAACTTATTTAAAAGGATAGGGTGGGAAACACAGTCAAAGGCTTTCGATAAATCTAGGAAAGTCGAAAGACAGTATTCACCAGCCTCTAAACTTTTAGTAGCTTCGGCAATTAAGTTAAGAATTGCATCGCCTGTCGATAAATTAGGGAGGAAACCAAACTGTGACTCATTAAATAGTTTGTGTTTTTCAAAATGAGTAATGACTTGATTGGACATGATTTTTTCTAATATTTTGGAGAAAATTGGCAAAAGGGATATAGGTCTGTAATTATTTAATTCATGTTGATCACCATTTTTATGTATGGGTATTACTGAAGCTACTTTGAGAGTATTCGGAAAAGTGTTAGATTTAATACAGCAATTTAAAACATTTGTGAGGGGTATTATAATTGTGTTTTTTATTGATTTCACAACATCAACATTTATTCCGTAGGTATCTTTTGACTTGCTATTTTTCAAGGAATCAATGATATTTCTAACTGTATTATAACTCACTCAGTGAAAGTAAAAATAGATGGATATGTAAAATCATTTAAAAAAGTAAGAGGTAGAATATTTGAAGGGGGCAAAGAATCAACCAGTTCATTGGCAATACTGGTAAAGTAAGTATTGAAATCATTTGCTGATAAAGAGGTATTAATCCTAGAGACCCTAGCACATCTATTACTGTTTAGGACTTGCCACGTTGCTTTTGATGTATTTGTTGATGAAGATATATAATGGGAGTTGGCATTAATTTTAGCTGATTTTATGGTTAGACGATATTCGGCACGAAACATGTTTCTGCAGGTACGGGTTGTAACATTAGGAGTTAGTCTGTAGCAATTTTCAAGGCGTATGAGTTTGTCTCTCATTAATTTAATATTATTGTTAAACCAGTTTATTTTTAAACCATATTCATTAAGTTTTGTGGGTTTTAGAGTTCTTACTGGGAAACTTTTTTCATAACCTTTTAAAAATATATCGAAAAATACGCTGAAAGCTTTGTTTCCGTCATTGACGTTATTTAACACAGTCCAGTCTACAGAATCAAGAATTTTATGCAAGTCGTATTTTCCTTGCATAGTAATAGGTCTTACAGTTTTAGTAACAAGAGAGTTATTTTTTAAGGGCAAATTTGGAAATGAAAATTTAAAATATATACCATCATGGTCCGAAAAAGTTGTTATCACCTTGCTAGCAGATGCTACAGAGTCAGTTGTTTTAAATTTATAAAATACATTATCTAGTCTATTATTGCCCCTTGTGTTGAAATCTACACAGGTTAAAAAATTGAATGTTTTGAACAAATCCGTAACTTTGGAAGCTTCTGGTGTTTCAAGATTGAAATGGACGTTAAAGTCACCGCAGATGATGAAATTTCTCTTAAAGTTAATATTATTTAAAATTATTTGCAGGTTATTTAGAAAAATGTCTAAATCTCCATTAGGGGAACGATATAGATTTACTATTATTTAGGCTATTTAGGCTTAAGTTTTAGTTTATGGTTTAGTTGTTGCACAGTTTCAGTTTTTTGGTTTAAACTTAAGCTTAAACAGGAAAATACTTAAGTGTTAGATTTGTTTGGCTTAATCCAAAATAAACTGTCAAATAGGACAGGTTATGTGTCATATTAAAATTGATCAGATTAATTTGATTGAATGAAAATGTTATATATTAATATATTTCGCCGCATACCCGTCTATAGGCATCGGTATGATTATATTAATCAATGGGATGATGAAAAATTTTACAATAGATTTCGAGTAAATAGTAATATTAAGTAAATAAAGTTGTAATTCAATATTATATCATATTAAACATTTAATTAACCATCCTACTAATAGGTAAGTTAGTGCCTTGGTACACAAATACCTAATATTTTATGAAATAATATTTACAGGAACCACGCATTCACTTCAATACAAATCCTACGATATTATATTATTGGAAGTATGTTAATGGTAAGGGAGTTTACTGGTTGCCATAAATCTACAGCTTCAAAAGATATAGGAAAAATATCGAGAAATATCGCAATTTGTACCTTGCGTCATCAATATATTAAAATGCCTAATATTCAAATGGAACAGTGTAATGTACGCCAAGACTTTTGCTATATCGCACGGTTTTTTCAATTGATTGAGCATTCTTCCAGATCTAGAAACAGATGTTAATTTTATAAACAATATACCTAATACAGTAATAATTCAAAACAGAAAATATAATAATAACATTCGAGTTAGGAACAATAATAAATGTTTATTTTTCTAATTTATAATGTATAAATAATAAAATTCTTTATAAATGTAAATATCTTGTCTATGACCTGCCGGTAATTTAAAATTTATTAATTCTAACTCTTTCTCTGAGCATTCTGCCATTGCACCACCTCCAGTCACTTTATGAATACAGTCTGTTCCAAACGGTTAAGCGGAACTAGATTTTGCAATCTAGTTACTTTCATCGCTTAAATCGTGCTTTTCGGTCGTTTTGTTTAAGCTTTGTAAATCATACTTACAATTAAAATTTTTGGGTTAAAGTTAATATAATTTTAAAATGTCATTTTCTTTATATTTTGATATTTTGTGCATTCTTAATACAAATTTCCCATTTATTTATTTTTTTGTCATTAAAATTTGTAAAAAAAAAATAATTTAATTTTGATATGTCATTCGTTTCTATGGTTTCATTGTTGGAATTTTAAATTTTGACATTCCAACGTGACAAATGAAATAACCCCAGCAAGGTCCCTTCTCGTGACAACCTAAAAGAACGAAAATCCCATTTAGTTCCGCTTAACCGTTTGGAACAGACTGTACTTATTGTCGGCATTTTTTTTTTTTTTCTTGTACATGTTTTAGTTTTCTTTCATATATATATTTTAATATTCTGCTTCTCTGTAAGAGTGACCGATTACATTGTTAAATTTATCATGTATGTTCGTCCAAGGAGATTTTTTTTTCTTCCACAACATTTAATTTATTTTTTTACACACAATAATATATTGTATTTATATTTTTTAAATAAATTTTATAGAAGACCAACTCATCTAAGTTCGTCCTACATTTATTTTTACGTTTCGTTTACCGTATTTTCCATTGCTGATAAAATTTACATTATTTGTATAATAAACTATGTACTTGACAAGTGACATTGACAAATAACATTGACAGTTATGTTTATATTGAATTTCAAAATTTCCCCGCCAAATATTCATTTTCCATATTACCAACTTGTGAATTTATCACATCAGTTGGCTTAGCTAAGTATTTTTATATTTTTGACTGTGCAACATCTGGCGCTTAAGTATTTGGTTTAAGCTGAAGCTTAAGGTTTAGCTAAGCTCATACTTAAGTGGTAACTGTGCAACTGGGCCTTAGTAAAAGAGTTATAAAAATATTGTTCAAATAAAATTTATTTGGGGCATCGGGGTTCAGACGATAACTGTAATAATTTTCTTCTTGCATTTGTTTTGCAAAAAGTATGACAGTAAATAACTTTTATTCAAATTACGCTACACATATTATTTTACATATTATTATAGAACTCTTTTTGCTCCACGACCACTATAGAATTTACCAATACTAAAACCAATTAGAATTGGTTTCCTAGAATTTGATTTATATTTCCCTACAGATAGGTTATTTTCTGAATCTAAATGAATGAATATACAACAGTTGTTTGCGCTATCAATAATAAGACATATTAATAAAAGCAAGGCTCATATCTTACATATACAACATCCCTATGCTACTAGAAATTCTGGGCAAGTATTGCCTTACAAAGCAATTAAAACGATAGGGCAGAGGGGTTTTAATTATTTTGTACCAAAAATCTACAATAAATTGCATAATTTCGCTTCACGACATCAGATTAATATTCATCAAAATAATGTAATCAAAATTGCCAAAAAATGGATTAACAACCTAACAAAAATTGAACTAGATACAATCTTTAACAACAGATAATATTTTGTAAATACATTGCACATCTTTTATTTTTACTTTACCATGTATATAAAAGTTAAAATAACTAATATACAAGGTGTCTCGAAAGAAATTTTATATTTATTTAGCTTACTGCGTGAACGCAACGTATCCGAGGGGCGCGGGGGTTATGTCAATCGGTAGCCTGGCTCGTGGGAATTGAGTCGCTATGGAGCGTTTCTCGGGAGCATCCCGCGCGTTATGCGTGCGAGAGTTTTACAAAAACGGTGATTCGGCGACTGTAGCGCGTATAAAATTCTGCAGTATTCGAGGTTTTCGCCACTTAAATGATGCGCCAAGCATTCCTCTCATTCGACATTGGGTTAAAAAGTTTGAAAAGACTGGTACAACGCTGGATAAATCAAAATCCGGGCGACCTAGGTCATCAAGAACGGTAGAAAACGTGGAGAATGTTAATCAGTCTGTTCGTGACGACCCGAACCTTTCAATTCGGAAGCGCGCAAGTGCTTTAAATGTGCATAGATCATCATTACATCTCATTATGCACAAAGACCTAAAGCTGCACCCCTACAAAATTCAATTGGTGCAAGAATTAAAGCCCCAAGATGCCAGTCAGAAGCTTAATTTCGTAAATCAGGTGATTGAGCGGAGAAATGACATAAATTGGCCTCCACGCAGTCCAGATTTAACCCCTATGGACTTTTTCCTATGGGGTTATCTTAAATCAATACGCCAATAAACCGACTTCACTGGCGCATTTGAAAGAAAATATCCGTCACGAAATGGCAGCCATCCCTGAGTCCACCTGCCGAGACGTCATAAGTAATTTTACTGTTCGATTAAATGAGTGCCGAGAACGCGAGGGTCTACATTTAGACGATATTATTTTTAAGAAATAAATCCCCAAAAAGTGTATTTTAATAATTAATAAACATTTTTTCTATATACGGCTTACTTTTTTTTTAATCGATCCACTAAATATAAAATTTCTTTTTTTGCAACAAAAATGTTCCCGAGGATATATATCACAATTTTCTTTATTTTCATTTTAGACGACAATTGTAACGTTAAATTCGCTATTGAACATTATTGTAACCCCCTAAAGCAATACGAAGAAAACTTACTTCGGTGGCAAGAATATTTACTAACGAAAAAAAGTGCTCTGATCTATATAGGTACGATTTATAAATCAGGAATAATCACGAGGTAATTATAATAAATATCATAAAAATTATAATAAATAATTTCGTAAGGTGCAACATAAAATGCTTTACGTGACCGGCGCTGCCTTTGGCAATGATTCTCACATGGGCATTTTCCTAGGTTAGCACATCGGGATACTTATACGTGTTGATATTAAATGTCTGTACTACCAATGTTTACAAAGAAATTCGTACTTAAATTATTTGTATAAGAAGCACATATTAATACAATTGTAGATTAAAACAAATAAATATATTTGAATATAAAACGATTCGTAGCAACCAGTCTTGAACCGATTTCGAAATGGGCCAGATCTAAGCGGGCTACGACTACTTTATTTCGGTAGCGAAGCAGCGGGTACACTGCTAGTAGTACCTAAAATTGACTATAACTCAAAAACTAAGGCCTCTTGATTTTTTTAAATATTTTTTTATTAATCCTCACCCCAAAATTACCTAACGGCCATATTTTGGACTATATTAGGAAAACTTTTTTTTTTCAAAAAAATTAACAGAGAGTATATGAACATGTATCTCAAAAACTAAAAGAGATAGGGACCTGCGGTTGGAATTTTTGAAGTTTTAAGGTCCGATGTATGGTAAAGGCACATTTTAAAACATATTTTAAACAAAAAAAAATTTTGAAAAATTTTGAAATTTTTGTAATAGAATTTAACTTTTCAAAAAATTATATCTCAATAACGGTAAAAGATAGGGACCTCTGGTTTAAATTTTTGAGTTCCTCAAGTCCATTTTAGTCGAAGGAAATTGGGGCCTTAATAACCAAACTTATACAAAAGCATGTATCATTAAACAAAACCCTTAAAAATGGCAAAAAATCGAAAAATCGTAAGGGGGACCCCTTCGATAAGAAATCTCGAATTTTTACAAAAAAAAATATTTCGGATTTTTCTCAAAATTGGTACACATTGGGCCGTAGATCACAAAAATAAGGTTCATTTTGGATTTTGGCCAACTGTTTTTGAGTAAATCGGAAAAAAAGTACCTAAAATTGACTATATCGGAAAATAGTACCTAAAATTGACTATAACTCAAAAACTAAGGCCTCTTGATTTTTTTAAATATTTTTTTATTAATCCTCACCCCAAAATTACCTAACGGACATATTTTGGACTGTATTTGGAAAACTTTTTTTTTTCAAAAAAATTAACAGAGAGTATATGAACATGTATCTCAAAAACTAAAAGAGATAGGGACCTGCGGTTGGAATTTTTGAAGTTTTAAGGTCCGATATATGGTAAAGGCACACTCTAAAACATATTTTAAACAAAAAAAATTTTTGAAAAATTTTGAAATTTTTGTAATAGAATTTAATTTTTCAAAAAATTATATCTCAATAACGGTAAAAGATAGGGACCTCTGGTTTAAATTTTTGAGTTCCTTAAGTCCATTTTAGTCGAAGGAAATTGGGGCCTTAATAACCAAACTTCTACAAAAGCATGTATCATTAAACAAAACCCTTAAAAATGGCAAAAAATCGAAAAATCGTAAGGGGGATCCCTTCGATAAGAAATCTCGAATTTTTACAAAAAAAAATATTTTGGATTTTTCTCAAAATTGATACACATTGGGCCGTAGATCACAAAAATAAGGTTCATTTTGGATTTTGGCCAACTGTTTTTGAGTAAATCGGAAAAAAAGTACCTAAAATTGACTATATCGGAAAATAGTACCTAAAATTGACTATAACTCAAAAACTAAGGCCTCTTGATTTTTTTAAATATTTTTTTATTAATCCTCACCCCAAAATTACCTAACGGCCATATTTTGGACTGTATTAGGAAAACTTTTTTTTTTCAAAAAAATTAACAGAGAGTATATGAACATGTATCTCAAAAACTAAAAGAGATAGGGACCTGCGGTTGGAATTTTTGAAGTTTTAAGGTCCGATATATGGTAAAGGCACATTTTAAAACATATTTTAAACAAAAAAAAATTTTGAAAATTTTTGAATTTTTTGTAATAGAATTTAACTTTTCAAAAAATTATATCTCAATAACGGTAAAAGATAGGGACCTCTGGTTTAAATTTTTGAGTTCCTCAAGTCCATTTTAGTCGAAGGAAATTGGGGCCTTAATAACCAAACTTATACAAAAGCATGTATCATTAAACAAAACCCTTAAAAATGGCAAAAAATCGAAAAATCGTAAGGGGGACCCCTTCGATAAGAAATCTCGAATTTTTACAAAAAAAAATATTTCGGATTTTTCTCAAAATTGGTACACATTGGGCCGTAGATCACAAAAATAAGGTTCATTTTGGATTTTGGCCAACTGTTTTTGAGTAAATCGGAAAAAAAGTACCTAAAATTGACTATATCGGAAAATAGTACCTAAAATTGACTATAACTCAAAAACTAAGGCCTCTTGATTTTTTTAAATATTTTTTTATTAATCCTCACCCCAAAATTACCTAACGGACATATTTTGGACTGTATTTGGAAAACTTTTTTTTTTCAAAAAAATTAACAGAGAGTATATGAACATGTATCTCAAAAACTAAAAGAGATAGGGACCTGCGGTTGGAATTTTTGAAGTTTTAAGGTCCGATATATGGTAAAGGCACACTCTAAAACATATTTTAAACAAAAAAAATTTTTGAAAAATTTTGAAATTTTTGTAATAGAATTTAATTTTTCAAAAAATTATATCTCAATAACGGTAAAAGATAGGGACCTCTGGTTTAAATTTTTGAGTTCCTCAAGTCCATTTTAGTCGAAGGAAATTGGGGCCTTAATAACCAAACTTCTACAAAAGCATGTATCATTAAACAAAACCCTTAAAAATGGCAAAAAATCGAAAAATCGTAAGGGGGACCCCTTCGATAAGAAATCTCGAATTTTTACAAAAAAAAATATTTCGGATTTTTCTCAAAATTGATACACATTGGGCCGTAGATCACAAAAATAAGGTTCATTTTGGATTTTGGCCAACTGTTTTTGAGTAAATCGGAAAAAAAGTACCTAAAATTGACTATATCGGAAAATAGTACCTAAAATTGACTATAACTCAAAAACTAAGGCCTCTTGATTTTTTTAAATATTTTTTTATTAATCCTCACCCCAAAATTACCTAACGGACATATTTTGGACTGTATTTGGAAAACTTTTTTTTTTCAAAAAAATTAACAGAGAGTATATGAACATGTATCTCAAAAACTAAAAGAGATAGGGACCTGCGGTTGGAATTTTTGAAGTTTTAAGGTCCGATATATGGTAAAGGCACACTCTAAAACATATTTTAAACAAAAAAAATTTTTGAAAAATTTTGAAATTTTTGTAATAGAATTTAATTTTTCAAAAAATTATATCTCAATAACGGTAAAAGATAGGGACCTCTGGTTTAAATTTTTGAGTTCCTCAAGTCCATTTTAGTCGAAGGAAATTGGGGCCTTAATAACCAAACTTCTACAAAAGCATGTATCATTAAACAAAACCCTTAAAAATGGCAAAAAATCGAAAAATCGTAAGGGGGACCCCTTCGATAAGAAATCTCGAATTTTTACAAAAAAAAATATTTCGGATTTTTCTCAAAATTGATACACATTGGGCCGTAGATCACAAAAATAAGGTTCATTTTGGATTTTGGCCAACTGTTTTTGAGTAAATCGGAAAAAAATTACCTAAAATTGACTATATCGGAAAATCGTACCTAAAATTGACTATAACTCAAAAACTAAAGCCTCTTGATTTTTTTAAATATTTTTTTATTAATCCTCACCCCAAAATTACCTAATGGCCATATTTTGGACTGTATTAGGAAAACTTTTTTTTTCAAAAAAATTAACAGAGAGTATATGAACATGTATCTCAAAAACTAAAAGAGATAGGGACCTGCGGTTGGAATTTTTGAAGTTTTAAGGTCCGATATATGGTAAAGGCACATTTTAAAACATATTTTAAACAAAAAAAAATTTTGAAAAATTTTGAAATTTTTGTAATAGAATTTAATTTTTCAAAAAATTATATCTCAATAACGGTAAAAGATAGGGACCTCTGGTTTAAATTTTTGAGTTCCTCAAGTCCATTTTAGTCGAAGGAAATTGGGGCCTTAATAACCAAACTTATACAAAAGCATGTATCATTAAACAAAACCCTTAAAAATGGCAAAAAATCGAAAAATCGTAAGGGGGACCCCTTCGATAAGAAATCTCGAATTTTTACAAAAAAAAATATTTCGGATTTTTCTCAAAATTGATACACATTGGGCCGTAGATCACAAAAATAAGGTTCATTTTGGATTTTGGCCAACTGTTTTTGAGTAAATCGGAAAAAAATTACCTAAAATTGACTATATCGGAAAATCGTACCTAAAATTGACTATAACTCAAAAACTAAGGCCTCTTGATTTTTTTAAATATTTTTTTATTAATCCTCACCCCAAAATTACCTAATGGCCATATTTTGGACTGTATTAGGAAAACTTTTTTTTTTCAAAAAAATTAACAGAGAGTATATGAACATGTATCTCAAAAACTAAAAGAGATAGGGACCTGCGGTTGGAATTTTTGAAGTTTTAAGGTCCGATATATGGTAAAGGCACATTTTAAAACATATTTTAAACAAAAAAAAATTTTGAAAAATTTTGAAATTTTTGTAATAGAATTTAATTTTTCAAAAAATTATATCTCAATAACGGTAAAAGATAGGGACCTCTGGTTTAAATTTTTGAGTTCCTCAAGTCCATTTTAGTCGAAGGAAATTGGGGCCTTAATAACCAAACTTATACAAAAGCATGTATCATTAAACAAAACCCTTAAAAATGGCAAAAAATCGAAAAATCGTAAGGGGGACCCCTTCGATAAGAAATCTCGAATTTTTACAAAAAAAAATATTTCGGATTTTTCTCAAAATTGATACACATTGGGCCGTAGATCACAAAAATAAGGTTCATTTTGGATTTTGGCCAACTGTTTTTGAGTAAATCGGAAAAAAATTACCTAAAATTGACTATATCGGAAAATCGTACCTAAAATTGACTATAACTCAAAAACTAAGGCCTCTTGATTTTTTTAAATATTTTTTTATTAATCCTCACCCCAAAATTACCTAATGGCCATATTTTGGACTGTATTAGGAAAACTTTTTTTTTTCAAAAAAATTAACAGAGAGTATATGAACATGTATCTCAAAAACTAAAAGAGATAGGGACCTGCGGTTGGAATTTTTGAAGTTTTAAGGTCCGATATATGGTAAAGGCACATTTTAAAACATATTTTAAACAAAAAAAAATTTTGAAAAATTTTGAAATTTTTGTAATAGAATTTAATTTTTCAAAAAATTATATCTCAATAACGGTAAAAGATAGGGACCTCTGGTTTAAATTTTTGAGTTCCTCAAGTCCATTTTAGTCGAAGGAAATTGGGGCCTTAATAACCAAACTTATACAAAAGCATGTATCATTAAACAAAACCCTTAAAAATGGCAAAAAATCGAAAAATCGTAAGGGGGACCCCTTCGATAAGAAATCTCGAATTTTTACAAAAAAAAATATTTCGGATTTTTCTCAAAATTGATACACATTGGGCCGTAGATCACAAAAATAAGGTTCATTTTGGATTTTGGCCAACTGTTTTTGAGTAAATCGGAAAAAAAGTACCTAAAATTGACTATATCGGAAAATCGTACCTAAAATTGACTATAACTCAAAAACTAAGGCCTCTTGATTTTTTTAAATATTTTTTTATTAATACTCACCCCAAAATTACCTAATGGCCATATTTTGGACTGTATTAGGAAAACTTTTTTTTTTCAAAAAAATTAACAGAGAGTATATGAACATGTATTTCAAAAACTAAAAGAGATAGGGACCTGCGGTTGGAATTTTTGAAGTTTTAAGGTCCGATATATGGTAAAGGCACATTTTAAAACATATTTTAAACAAAAAAAAATTTTGAAAAATTTTGAAATTTTTGTAATAGAATTTAATTTTTCAAAAAATTATATCTCAATAACGGTAAAAGATAGGGACCTCTGGTTTAAATTTTTGAGTTCCTCAAGTCCATTTTAGTCGAAGGAAATTGGGGCCTTAATAACCAAACTTATACAAAAGCATGTATCATTAAACAAAACCCTTAAAAATGGCAAAAAATCGAAAAATCGTAAGGGGGACCCCTTCGATAAGAAATCTCGAATTTTTACAAAAAAAAATATTTCGGATTTTTCTCAAAATTGATACACATTGGGCCGTAGATCACAAAAATAAGGTTCATTTTGGATTTTGGCCAACTGTTTTTGAGTAAATCGGAAAAAAAGTACCTAAAATTGACTATATCGGAAAATAGTACCTAAAATTGACTATAACTCAAAAACTAAGGCCTCTTGATTTTTTTAAATATTTTTTTATTAATCCTCACCCCAAAATTACCTAACGGCCATATTTTGGACTGTATTAGGAAAACTTTTTTTTTTCAAAAAAATTAACAGAGAGTATATGAACATGTATTTCAAAAACTAAAAGAGATAGGGACCTGCGGTGGGATTTTTTGAAGTTTTAAGGTCCGATATATGGTAAAGGCACATTTTAAAACATATTTTAAACAAAAAAAAATTTTGAAAAATTTTGAAATTTTTGTAATAGAATTTAATTTTTCAAAAAATTATATCTCAATAACGGTAAAAGATAGGGATCTCTGGTTTAAATTTTTGAGTTCCTCAAGTCCATTTTACTCGAAGGAAATTGGGGCCTTAATAACCAAACTTATACAAAACTTATATCATTAAACAAAACCCTTAAAAATGGCAAAAAGTCGAAAAATCGTAAGGGAAAAAATTGATACACATTGGGCCGTAGATCACAAAAATAAGGTTCATTTTGGATTTTGGCCAACTGTTTTTGAGTAAATCGGAAAAAAAGTACCTAAAATTGACTATATCGGAAAATAGTACCTAAAATTGACTATAACTCAAAAACTAAGGCCTCTTGATTTTTTTAAATATTTTTTTATTAATCCTCACCCCAAAATTACCTAACGGCCATATTTTGGACTGTATTTGGAAAACTTTTTACCATTCTACACCATTCTACATTTCTTTTTATATTTTTTTTAGAACAATCGTGAGTCTGATGCGAAAGAATTATATCATATGTTGGCTGCCTTAAGAGACAGTGAGAAGAAATTAGAGTACATCCTGGTGGATCAAGAGGTCAATGGAGAAACCACTGAATCAGTTGCAGTCCCCAACCATGAGGAGTTTGAGAGCAGCGGATCAACGAGCCACGAATCGCAGGAGCAACAAATATACAACATGCTTCAACAGAATAAAGTTGCCCAACAAAATGACATAGGTAATATTTTACTATTCATTTCGCTGGACTTGAATTCTGTAATTAATTCCACTGTCAAAGTTGCAACTATGAAACTGCAGTCAGAGAAAATAAAATTGGTGCTTTTGTTTCCAAGGTTACCAATAAATTTTTCAATTAATTGACAAAAAACTTGATCAATTTGTTGATTTAACATGACGACAAGTTATGTGAAACAAAAAACAATGTTTTCTTTCAACCTTTTATGTACAAGTGAGTTTCACAATATTAAACTGTCGACTATTCAATATATTCAAGTAATCTTCTTAGGATGGGTTGATACGGAAATGAAAATGTACCTTTCAGCAACTATTAGAACTTTTATTTAGGTCTTTCAAATTATTAATGTTAAATATTTTATCCCAGCAAAGTGAGACAAACTGGTCTAGTGTTTGTCCAAATTTTATTTTGTTCTTATTTTTGTTATTAGGAAACAAACTTTTGGCGAATGAAAAAAGATTGCAAGCATTACATGAGCATCAGTCGCTGCTTTTACATCTGCAAGAGAAAGCTGAGAACCATATGAAGGATGCACGTAAGGCTCAAGAACGTTTGGCAGCTCACGCCAACAGTTTCCCCTACTCGCTAAGTCCAGTTATGAATGGGCCCTCGCAAGAAAAGCTTGACAACAACAGATGTCCTGACTCTCCTGACAGCCGTGAAGTTGCATTTCAAGTAAGTCCAATAAAGATTATACAAGGTGTCTCAAAAGAAATTTTATATTTAGTGGATCGATTAAAAAAAAAGTAAGCCGTATATAGAAAAAATGTTTATTAATTATTAAAATACACTTTTTGGGGATTTATTTCTTAAAAATAATATCGTCTAAATATAGACCCTCGCGTTCTCGGCACTCATTTAATCGAACAGTAAAATTACTTATGACGTCTCGGCAGGTGGACTCAGGGATGGCTGCCATTTCGTGACGGATATTTTCTTTCAAATGCGCCAGTGAAGTCGGTTTATTGGCGTAAACTTTAGATTTAAGATAACCCCATAGGAAAAAGTCCATAGGGGTTAAATCTGGACTGCGTGGAGGCCAATTTATGTCACCTCTCCGGGAGATCAATTTGCCTGAGAAAATTTCACGAACACGTGGCAGAGACATATTGGACGTGTGTGAAGTTGCTCTGTCCTGTTGGAACCATGTTCTTTGGTTATAGCCAGGAAAGTTTTGCAATTCAGGTACCAAGAAGTTGTCTAACATCTTCACATAACGCTCTGAATTCACTGTAACTGCACGCCCCCTTTCGTCTTCAAAAAAGTAAGGGCCGATAATTACTCGCGCCGACATCGCAGCCCATACGATCACTTTAGGCGAATGTAGGGGTTTCTGATGTTTGCGTTTCGGATTCGTTGCACTCCAGTAGCGGCAGTTCTGCTTATTTACGTGGCCATTAAGATGAAAATGAGCTTCATCCGAAAACAAAATGTTGGTAAACGTTGAAAATCGCTCAATCACCTGATTTACGAAATTAAGCCTCTGACTGGCATCTTGGGGCTTTAATTCTTGCACCAATAGACCATATTAGTGTGTCGTCACATACATGTGCTGCCATCTGAGAGCTGAATCCTTTTGAAGTTTAAAATACATGGGACATTACTTTTGTTACCTTAATTTTATAAATATTTTCAATTTTGGAGCATAAAATATGTATTTTTGATAAATATATACTAATATATACAGTCCAGACACTTTATATTATAGAATAATGATTTTATAAATATATAAATAAGGATTCGAAAATATATTTATAGGTTACGTTTTTAAATAATATGAAAATCGGAATATCTTTAGTATTTATTTACTTAACACTAAGTAATCATTAATATTTTGTTTTAGAATGCATATTGGTGTATTGTTTTGCTCCAAATTGTAACAATTACATCTACATTATTAATTGCAAATTTTTTCGTTTTTTTGACAGATGAAAATGAAAAACAATAATGGAAAATTAAAAACAACATATTATTCATTTAAACCATTTAGATATGGCACTCACACTTATTGCTATGTTACTTGCCATAATAACGATTATTAACGTAAATTTTTCAAAATTAACCTGCAAAATAATATTGTTCTGCAAAAATAATGACATATTAAATTATAATGTATAAAATAAGAATTTTAATAAATAAATATTGACTTGTAGTTTTGATGTGAAGCACTCTCTTACTTTGAAAACTTAATTTATATTTCCAAAATTCAATTTAACAAAAAAACAACATGCTAAATTCAAATAAAAGGAATCCAACCGCAAGACGGCAGCACTGAATCCCATTTCGTGACGTAGTTACTAATATGGTCTATTGAATTTTGTAGGGGTGCAGCTTTAGGTCTTTGTGCATAATGCGATGTAATGATGATCTATGCACATTTAAAGCACTTGCGCGCTTCCGAATTGAAAGGTTCGGGTCGTCACGAACAGATTGATTAACATTCTCCACGTTTTCTACCGTTCTTGATGACCTAGGTCGCCCGGATTTTGATTTATCCAGCGTTGTACCAGTCTCTTCAAACTTTTTAACCCAATGTCGAATGAGAGGAATGCTTGGCGCATCATTTAAGTGGCGAAAACAGCGAATACTGCAGAATTTTCTACGCGCTACAGTCGCCGAATCACCGTTTTTGTAAAACTCTCGCACGCATAACGCGCGGTCTGCTCCCGAGAAACGCTCCATAGCGGATGAATTCCCAAGAGCCAGGCTGCCGATTGACATAACCCCCGCGCCCCTCAGATACGTTGCGTTCACGCAGTAAGCTAAATAAATATAAAATTTCTTTTGAGATACCTTTTATTTCAATGTAAGCTTGTGCAAAATGTGATTAATAACTCTACTTCATTTTCTGAGACAGGAGCACTATAAAACAATATTAGGAGGTATTTAACGCATTTTTAATATCAAGATTTACATTTCTAGAATCAGATGGGAATGCTGCATTCTACGGATGAGCGGGAGCAAATGTTACGTCTATTAGACGCGAGAGACGCTGAGTTATGCAGTGAACAAATGAACTTACAACAGAAGTTACATGATCTGAACGGTAAGAAGCAGCAGATCGACCACCTGGTGTCACAGCTCCATAACTACAGTATCGGAGAAGAGGAGGGAACTGATGAGATGGCTAAGCAGATCAAACAGATTGTTGCTATGAAAGAACAACTTGCCACCCTAAAAGGTAACGTTACAGAATTATCTTGTATAAAATTAATTGACAGGATTAGAGGAAAATAAGTCCAAGTGACGATTTCATACATTTTTACAACATGTGCATTTTTATCAGTTAACCGAAAATTAACAACTAATTGCCTGTAAATGCTTAAAATAGTTGCTGTTTCATGTCAGCACAAGTAACATTAAACACTTAGGGCCGGTTTCTGAAAGCTTAGCCGAGTTTTTTGCCGAGTAATTTGGTTAAACTCGGTTACAATATAACAATCCCATAAGTAACCATAACAACCATTTTCTAACCATTTGGTTATAGTTAATAGGCTTTCAGAAACCGGCCCTTAGTGTTTTAAACTAATTTGAGTATAATATTCTTTATACAACATGTGTAAAATTAATTAAATATTCAATTTTCTAAACTTTTAATAAACCTACCATTACAAATAGTAAATTTCATTGCATATTTGAGAGCTAGTGGATTAAAATATTGATACACCTATGTGGAAAGTTTTTTATTTTTTTTTTTTTTGATAGTATTAAAATTAAAATCTGAACAATAAATATGTGTAGCTAAAAAAGTTGTAGCCGTTTTTGCTGATCTTACAAAGGCTTTTGATTGCGTAGATCATAATATTTTAGAAGATAAATTAAATCAAATAGGAATTATAGTTAATGCCTACTCCTGGATCAAAAATTTTCTAATCGATAGATCGCAAACAGTTAAAATAAATAATATATATTCAGTTAACAAAAAATTAAAATATTCAGTCCCTCAGGGAATCGTCCTTGGGCCCTTATTACGTTAATGATTTTCCAAGTTGCATCAAAAATGGGATTGTCACATAGATAAAGAAGGAAATAGATGCGAAACTGCCGTTATATTTTTTTAAACCAAATTAGCGCTGTAGTTGTTGGGTTATGGAACTAAAATTGGTAGGGGAGGAAAGGGTTGGGATTTCGCGGGTATTTCAAATGCTTTAGTGGATATAGTTGTAAGCATAATTAAATGTTATTATTAAATGAAACAATTGTTATGATTTATTTTGTCTATTTTTAATATTATTAACGACAACAATATTAAATATAGACAAAATAAATCATAACAATTGTATCATTTAATAATAACATTTAATTATGTTTACAATTAAGAACAAGCAGTTAGGAATTATACAGAAACAGAAAAACAATAACTAGCAGAAATAATTATTTATTAAGTAGACTAACATATAACATAATATTTACTAATACTTAATATTTATGGACACTTCCATGGACAAGCCATCCAATTTTGGATTTCCAATGTTCCTCATCCACGTTTTATACAATTCTGGACCTACACGTGTCTTCGGGTTTGGAAAGCGATATTTTGTAGGTTCACTACTATCACACCCCAAAACAAAGCATTTAACACCCATTTTCCGAATTAAACAATGAAATTACAAAATTACAGAAGACGATTTTGACACTACTTACAGATTTTGACGCTAATGATAGAAGCCGTAACAGGCAACATCCTGTCATGCACGTAGCTATAGCGACTGGCAGCGACTGGGGCGCTATTCGTGTTGGGTTATGGAACGTTATATGGTTTTCGTTTTGCCATTAGAGTTTCACCCCCCTGGATTGTCACTCAGTTTGCCGATGACACCTCATGTTTACAACATGACGACACAGTTGACAATGTCATTCAAGACACTAATAAAAATTTTGAATCAATGTTTAATTGGTTCTCAATCAACAACTTAATTTTAAATTTAAATAAAATGAATATGATTAATTTTAATATTAAAAATGACAGTTCAAAAATAATAGATTCTAGAATTATAGCAAATATTAATACAGTCCATCATACTAAATTTTTGAGGGTGTTGATAATAATTTAAATTGGAAAAACCATATAACTGATATTTTTTCAAAAATCGCCAAATTGCCTAAGAAAACTTAAAAACCTTACAAACTCTAATGTATGTAAAAATTATTATTTCGCCAATATTCAGTCTGTTATGTCTTATGGTATAATCTGCTGGGGAAGATCAACTGAGGCAGATCGAATATTTAAATTACAGAAATCTGCAATACGAATCTTAACACGGAAACCATTCAGATCTTCATGTAAATTATTGTTTAAAAAACTTAATATTTTAACAGTACCTTCTTTATATATATTAGAAACTTTATTAAACGCCTTTAAAAATAAAAATCAATTTCAACTGTTAGGTGAATCACACGCATACGATACGCGACACGGTCACAACAAGTTGATGATTCCGAAGCACAAAACCACTACTTATGAACGCAGTTCAAAATATATGGCAATAATTTTATTTAATAAGCTACCGTCAGAAATTCAAAAATTAAGTAACTTTTTAATTTTCAAAAATAATTTAAAAAAATATTTAATAGAAAGACTAAAACTATATGTTATCACTATAGGGAAAAATTGCTAAGCGATATGACATCTGGTGGGATTTTAGGAACTACAGAAATAGACATTCAATCGTGCTTTTTTTTTATAAAAAATGTTTGCATAAAAATATAATTGCTTAAAAACAAGTATTAATATTGTAGCAAAATTAGAAAAACCACCAGTAAACATTAAAATTCACGTTGTTTATATGTAACGAATGTCTATTTTGAAGGTTCCAAGTATGCCACAATGGCGCTGCGATCTTAAAATACTTCCCCTATACTATATCAACTAAAATAATGTGTTTACTATGTTGATGTAATGTTTTTATATATTTATGTATTACTGTAATATTTGTATTTTTTGACGAATCTTATATCGATAATTGTACGATCTATTGGACAATAAATATTATTATTATTATTATTATTATTATTATTATTATGTTTTAGATATGTTATCGATGGTGAAATCTACGGAAGCCGATTTATTGAGACAGAACAGTATTGATGGTACGGCTCCTGAACAGCAGGTGAATGTCAAATCTGGTAACGTGATTAAAGAAGAGGGTATTGGGCGGGCTGAATCGGTGGGCAGTGACAGGCGCTGGGGCAGCATCGGCAAACAGAGTAACAAGAGTTCGATATCCAGCTCCAGGGAACAGTTACAGGCAGAGTTGCAGGCTAAAAAACAGGAGTTGGAAGAATTCATGTATAAGGATCAAGGTAGGAAAAGATGAATTAATTATACACTATGATTTTTAACTCTAAAATTAGAATTTGAATGATATGAATGACCAAACTCTGCCAGTAATTCTTGTTAAAAATTATAATTTTAAGGCGAGTTTTATTCAATACATTACATTTACATTTTTAAAAATTTAAGACGTTTGATAATTTAAAACGTTAATTGTAGAAATGAAAAAATAATAAAGCATTGAAAAAATAATAATAAAGAAAAGAAATTCACATTTTTCTTACTTACTTCCATCAAAACCAAATATTTTTTAAAATAATTATTTTTCTGCTAATAATAATTTTAATTTATATTATTTTTGTGTAAACATATCAATTAACAACTATTATTATTACGCGTTATATCTCAATATAAACTCGGTGGAGCTTCGGAATATTTCGTTACATTTCGGAACCTCGCTTCAATTGTTTTAAATTTCAGACAACTTCCACGCACCTACGCATGCGTGGACACACATTGGCGTATTATATTATAGATTTTTTTAGATCGAACTTCTGCCATTAATCGTGACGTGTGCAATGAGCTGATGATGGACAAAGGCGACCCATCGTTCTCATTGGACAGTGTACCCAGCTCATGGACACTTTTACAAGACACCACACCACCCAGGGAGTCATGTGTCTCCAGAGAAAATGCATACTCCAGGTAAAAAAAAGCTATCTCAATTTGAGAAATGAAATGAATAAAACTTCTATGTATAATCCTAAAGCCGCATTCAGAGCTCTTAAATCAATAGCTTATGCACTTTAGCTTATGGACTGTTCACTGTCACCAGCAAGTTTGTCATATAATAAGACGTGAAACCGTTCAAACCTCCAAATTTAATACGCTGTTCGTTGTGGATTGTGCATAATTTTCTAAACTTATAGCCAGTGAGATATTTTAATGAGACAGACATATAAACACATTGTCTATCGCATTCTATCAGTGACACAGTAGTTATCGAATGGCTTTACATAAACTAACATAATGTCATCATTAACAAATCTTGCTCAAAATTACAAAGACGGACAGTAAATATGATCAATTTAGGTAATTAGCTAGTTAAAATCTAAGACAACAGAATTATAAGAACGATAATACATATAAAATATTTTACAAAGCTAAATAGTTGGTTTCAAAATTTACAGATGGAGGGCTATTCGTAACGTACTAATTTATGTGAACGGTCCATGGAACGTTAAAAGAATGCATTAAAGCATAACTCAGAGCGACACAACGCAGAGTGTATAACTTGTTAATTTAAAGAGATCTGAATGCGGCTTTAATTTTACGTAGTAGTTTTATTGTCACATTTATTAGAAAATTCACGAAGCAGTAATGACCGAAATGACAAATATTGTATATGGTTATAAAAATTAATTTTCCTGACAGTGATGAAGATGAGATTCAAAGTTTCCCTCAACTTAACAATGCAGGAACACCAAAAACTTCTGAATATGATCAACGTAATTACAGAAAGCAAGTTCCATGTCGACCGGTAATTAATTGCAATCCACTTATGCAAGACACGCCTTCAAGTCCAGCTGCCAGCCAACAATGGAATGGCGTCGAACAAAAACAGGTACAAATTATTAATTTAATTACTTAAATACCTAATCAATACTTCCAAATAAACATTAAATTACTATACCGCATTCAAAAAAAAAAAAAAAAATCAGCTGTGGCCACCACAGGACCGACCGCCATCATAAAGTACTTATATAAATTACATTCTAGCAGCAGAGTAGAAATAACTTCCTAATATTTTCTAACAGAGATATTATTTATCATGTCCATGGAAACGTTACATATAAATATGAAAAAATCAGCTGTGGCCACCACAGGACCGACCGCCATCATAAAGTACTTCATAAAGTAATACATTCTAGCAGCAGAGTAGAAATAACTTGGCCTAATATTTTCTAACAGAGATATTATTTATCATGACCATGGAAACGTTACATATAAGTATGAAAAAATTTCGAAAAATTTTAGAAAAATTATTCGATATTTTTCGTTTTATCAAAAAACTTCTCAAATAAAAGTTATTAATTATTGCTTTTATAGCAACTTTTGTTCAATAAATTTTTTCGAAATATTTTTTTGTTTTTTTCTGTTGTGAAATTTTCATAAAAATCTTAAAATCGACACGAGTAAACTCCCATTTTTAGTCAACCGATTTTTACCAAAAGTTGATCAACTCGTGCCATTGATGGCAGAAGCTTAAATATGAAGTTTCATAAAAATCCTTTCAGCCGAATTTGCTCTGCACGTGTACACAGACGAACGGACAGACGGACGGACAGACGGACGGACAGACAGACGGACAGACGGACAGACGGACAGACAGACCGACAGACATCATGCTAAAAATAGTCGAAACGTTATGTGGAGACCTGAATTCGTGGAGATCCATCGAAATCTCGAAATGTCAAAATCGGTATGATCACAATACCTCCCTTATATATGTTGGCGGTCGGTAAAAAAAGAACTATAGGCTGTGTCAAAGGTTTAGACGGAACTAAATGGAATTTTTATACAAAAAACAGAACATTTTAAAACATTTTACTTATAACTGTGTTTTTTTTTTCGTCATTTACAGTCAACAATGTTACTAAAAAATGTTCACTTTAAAAATATTGCCATCTTATGTTAGTTTTTTTTTTGTTTTGTTAATAAATTCACTCACTACTTTTTCCATCTAAATGAATGTTGAATTTTTCCAGGTAGAATTAATGACGAATCTTTGCCAAAATTTACTGGAACAACAAAGACATATGCTACCGAACCAGTTCCCAGTACCAAACTTCCAATGGTACACCAGTTACATGCAGACCCAGCATTCGCTAATGCTAAGCACTATCAGCCAGTGCTGCCAACTGCTCTGGCTACAACAACAGGACATCAACAGCCTCATGAACACTGTTGCAATGGTGAGTTCAAATTACATATAAATCTTCTTTTTCTCTTCATGAATATATAAGCATCTGTTGATAAAATTATAATAATAATAAATAATAATATTTATACATACGGAGCACAGGGACGCTGGTTCGATACCTTCCACCTCCTTCGGATTTTTATCTTCCGATATTGTGCAGACAGATTTGGGGTTGACTCAGCCTCAGGTATTTAATACTTATAAATGAGTACCTTTTCATGCAGGGATAATAGGACGGGTCGAAACGTCACACTGACCACGTGGTCAGTGTGACGTTTCAACCCGTCCTATTATCGTGGCTTTCATATCTATGACCGGTGGTCTAGAAACGGAGAGCTTTGCCCTTTATACGCCTATCTAGGCGTTGGGAACCTATTATTTTATTTATTAATATTTATACAGCGTGATCCAAGAAATAGGATACCAACGGAAAACCTTTTTTATTATGAATTTTACCAAAAAAAAAACTCCTGCTTTGTCTAAAACCTCCCAAAAACGATATCATTTTTAGCGTTTTGTAGGTATGACCAAAAAACCCTTATACCGTCATTTTGTCGTCTGTCTGTCTGTCTGTCTGTCTGTTCGGTAAAAATTGTAGCCAAACGGCTAAACCTAGAGTTGAAATTTGGCATGCTTATACAACACCCTGTAGCCCAGATGGTTTAAATTAAAAATGTGAAAAAATTCTAAGTAATGTACATTGGTGTGAACCGGAGTAGTACAACAGGAATTTTTGATCAGATTATGTTTTCGGAAAATAACGCATTTTTTGTGTTTTTAACTAAAATATGTTAAATATTTAATTTGCTATGTAACACAGTAGATAAGTAAGCGCTCGTAGCGTACTGCGTTAGGTCGTCGCTTCGTTATTTTCAAACTAGAGTTCGATTCCTATCAATTTTATTTTTTTTTGTATTTTTATTTTGTTTAAATTATTTTCTCAAAATTCTAGTTATATTTTGGTAAATGTTGCATTTTATTTTTAAAAGCGTAAATTTAATAACCAGTGGAAATTGTTGAAATTATAATTTAATTCTATGTTTGAATGTATACGAAATCAGAGGGCGGGGCTTATGATTTAAGTAACCAATGGAGGCCATAGGCGTAATTTTCAAAATCTTAATGAACCTTGTGCTATATAAAAAAAATACTGCACATATTTAGAAACTTAAATAATGGTATTAGGCATTCGAATTAAAATTCATAAAAAAATATTTTGACATAAAATTTGTTTCGGCATCCCAAATAATCATCATTCAGTTACTAAATACCTGCGAAACCCTGAAATGTGTGAAAATTCACACTTCACATCAATTTTTTTTTTTTTTAATTTTATTTTGACGTATACCATCATTGGGCTTTGAGCTTCTCATGCATACCTATTTAAAAACACTGAGGTACCATTTTTTTATCACCCTACATTTATTTTGATGTCATATTCTTTGAAATCCTATGACGCAATTATATCTTCAAAATTTGTTACAATTTATGTTACTTGTCTCTAAATTATTTTCGTTGTACACTAAAAATATATTTATGTTTGATCAGTATTTGATGCAAATTGACATGCTTTTAGAAGTTGTTTTTTTAAATATGAATTGGTGGCTTGTGTAATATTAAATATAGATGAAGTTGCAATTGCTAATAGCTAAATGTATCCATGTTTGTTATTGCCAAAATAAGTATTAAGAAACATTTCCTGTTGTTTGTGAAACTAATTATAGTATTGAAAAATGACAAGAAAATATTAATTCTAAAATTAATCATAAATAAATAAGATATTAAAATATTGTTGTGACGTGTGAATTTTCACACTTTTCAGGGGTTTGACGGTATTTAATAAATGTAAAAAGTCTACAGAAAGGTGGATGTTTAAGGATATTATTTTAATAAGTCTTTTTATGATAATTTTAGAAGCTATACTATTAAATTAACATTTAAACTCATCCGATTACACTGATCAACAAATTTAAACTTTTTTTTGCTGACTTAGATCTTATACTTGTTTTTAACTAATTTTGGGGTGCTGATTTCAAAAATGTTAACAGTTTCTGCCTATCACATCAAATTTTTGTTCTATCGTATTTTGACTTTTTTCACCTTTTCACGTACTGATATACGTCTACTGTAATTGGACTCAGAAAAATTGGCCGGTGAGAATAGATTTAAATGTTGGAGACCCAAACATAATACACGAACCTTTGGTGGAGCGAACAAAAATCATTTTTCCCCCTCCTCATATTAAACTGGGTCTATAGTGCGTTCAAAGGTGAGTTTGCAGTACAGGGCATATGGAGTAGTTCTTTTTCATACTCTCTAATGGGTTTACACAATGACGCTATCCTTTTCTTGCTTGTCGACGTTGCCAGCTCTAAAACGCGCAGATCTGAGAAGACGCAGTATTCTACAAATGGCCATTTGTTTTTGTTGAATGTTATTTTGAGTTTTATTAGAGCTGATTTTTGTAAATCATACGAATTTTTCATATTATTATAATTGACTCATTTGACACTTTTACAAGATTTGGCAACACCGCTCCCATTTGCCATAAGAGCAATACTGCATTCTCACCTTTGAACGCACTATAATGAAGCAGTTTGTAAAAGCGTTGAACAAAGATGGTGACTGTTTCAAATATATATCTGAAACATTTCAAAGTCTCAGTAATGAGAAGCTAAAAGCTGGCATTTTTGACGGACCACAAATTAGAAAATTAGTGAATGATCCACATTTCACTGTACATATGAATGATATGGAGAAGAATGCATGGCAGTCTTTCGTGGCGCTCATTAAAAATTTTCTTGGGAATAAAAAAGCCGAAAACTATGTGCAGGTCGTTGAAAATTTGATTGAAAATTATCATCATCTGGGGTGCGACATGAGCGTGAAACTTCATTTTTTAAACAGTCATCTTGACAAATTTCCTGTCAGTCTTGGAGATGTTAGTGATGAACAGGGTGAACGTTTCCATCAGTATTTAAAAGAGATGGAGAGACGTTATATAAGAAAGGTGGGATACTCACGTGATGGCTGCCTACGTTGAAGTATTAAAAGTGACTTATCGGGAATGGTGCACTCCAGAAGATCTTTCAAACGACCATTTAATAATCCTTAAATTATTTTGTATTTTTATTTTAACACTCCAATGCATTAAAATGTAATTAAAACTGTTCTCATTTTCTTTCTTTCACTATAAATAAAATTTTAAGAATATTTTCTAATTATTTAGTCCTTATTGTTCGCCAAATTTGTACCAATTACAGTATCGACGTCTAAAATTAAACGATAGAAGCATTATTTGGCCGAAAATATGTATTTGTTGTAGAGCAAAAATCTGATGTGATACGCAAAAACTGATGTGATATTTGAGTTCAGCAGCACCAAATTAGTAAGAAACAAGTCTTAGATGTAAGTCAACAAAAATTGTGTTGACCAGTGATATTATTGCTTATATCTTTGAATATTTAACGAATTTCATTGAAACAAAATTATTTCCAGATGCAACAACAGAAACCTTTCCATCCAATGAAACACCCAACCGTAGAAACAGTATCATCAGCTTGTTCCATGCCTAACCTCGCTCCTAGGATGGGTTCTGCCAACACCCAGTACGCAGTGCTGCAGCCTAGGGTCGATCAGCCGAGATGCAGCACTCCTGGTCACACCACGCCGGGCCATGGCAGGAGTAGGAACTCCAGAAACTCTGTACCGGGACCTGTGTTGGGTCAACAGCCAGCTCATCAGTCCGTATGGAGCGGGAATCAAGCTCTCAATAATCAAGTTGCACCTGGGAATAGGGCGAATAATTATTGGGATAATTTTAGAAGGTAAAAAAATTTAATCCATTTACGATATTTCCTCATCTACAGGCTATTCCAAATGTTTAGGAGGAACTATATGGCAATTTCGTTCTTTTAGGTTGTCACGAGAAGGGACTTTGCTTGGGTTATTTCATGTTTTTTTTCGTTTTGGCAGAACTAGATTTTGAAATACAGTCAGCGCCCGCTTAACGTAGTCAATGCGGACACAGATTCCCGTACGTTAATCGAACGTACGTTAAGCGGACGGTATATTTCAGTACAAATGCATGTAAATACGATTAATTGGTACATACTTTCGGTCCCTATGTTCATACGAACGTACATTTGTTCGCACGAACGTACATTTTTTTTATATAAATGACCAATATTCATTGGTTGTTTTGAAGTTATAGTTAGGCAAGATATGCGTATAAAGCTTGAAATACAGTGTTACCAACTTCTATCTTTCAATTTTCCCCCTTCACTCACACTTACAGAGAAGAATCAGTAAATACGTCGAACGCAGCCGAATATGTACACGTATTTACGAGTGCTTTTCTGTGTGTGAATACACAGCAGTGTATTCACATGTATTTAAAAAAAAAAATGTTGGAACTGAATATGGACACTGAAGATATTAACGATTTGTTAGAATCACATGCGGACGAACTCACAACTAATGAGTTATTAGAACTACAAGAGCAAATGAGAACTGAAAAAGAAGACCCAAAAACCGAGAACGAAACAACCGAAATACAACTAAAAACAGTGGAATATGAGGCAAAGTGGAAGAACTCATTGACACTATCGAGAATTCGGACCCGGATATTAATAGAAATTTCAGTGTTGTTAATAATATACGCAATAGCACCGCTTGTTATAAACTTTTATATCAAGACAAAAAGAAAACTGTGGTACAATTGACAATGGACAAATTTCTAATTAAAAACAACAAATAATTTTTTAAGTACTTATTTATTTTTCTAAACATGTTTATTTTATATAATGTATGGTTTATTTTTATTTTTTTAACATGTATTTATATGTTAGTACTACGTGTTTACTGTTCTTTCGGATTTACGAAAATATTAGGGGCATTAAATTAATAAACTTCAATATCTTACAAATGATCATTCATGAAAAAAAAGTGTAAGAATCTTTTTTTGTAGAAAATTTTAAAATCTGCAAGTTAAACAAATTTTACGTTAAGTTTTCTTTCAAAATTAAATGCGGTCCCGTCATTTAATAATCGGACATTTTTCGTGAATCCGATTATACATTATGTGCTATTTCTTTTCCCTTTTTTTATTTAATCATAAAGTTGCCATATCAAATACGAAAACGACATTTTCATGTTACGCGATGTACGTTCGTATGAACAACGTGTACGTTCGTACGAAATAGGATTCGTAATTAATCATGTACGTATCATCGAACGTACGTTAAGCGGATGTACGTTAAGCGATCGCTGACTGTATTCGCTTAGCAATGTAAATGTTTAATACATTATTCACTTTGTTATAAAATCATGATTTAAAAACATGCATACTTAATTTTAAAATTTCTGTATATATATTATTCACTAAATTTCAGTTTTAATATTTCATTTTTAGTTACTCCCGTCAGAATCTCTTATCAACATCCACAAAAAGTAATGAAGGTTCCCAAAACTCTCTGCCAGTATTAGAACGAAATATCTCGATGAACTTCGGTCAGGCGAGTCTGCCGAGATCTCAGGCATCGCCACTATCTAAGATGAACTCGAGGAGCCAGGGGCGAGCTGGCCCCGCAGAACTGAACAACTACCCTCAGCCACAACTCGACGTGCAGCAACTAGCTAGGAACCAGACTGGACAAACCACTAAACAGACGAAGCGGAACAAGGGACAGTGCAGGAATAGGAATGAATGGAATAAAGATGCTCCACAACCGGAAAATTTACCGGAGAAGTAAGTGTGTTTTTTTATTAAAAAAATTACAGTCTGTTCCAAACGGTTAAGCGGAACTAAATGGGAATTTAGTTCTTTTAGGTTGTCACGAGAAGGGACCTTGCTTGGGTTATTTCATTTTTCACGTTGGGATGTCAAAATTCAAAATTCCAACAATGAAACCATGGAAACGAATGACATATGTCAAAATTAAATATTTTTTTTTTACATTTTAATGACAAAAAAATAAATAAATGGGAAATTTGTATTAAGAATGACACAAAAAATCAAAATATAAAGAAAATGACATTTTAAAATGATATTAACCTTAACCAAAAAATGTTTATTGTAAGTATGATTTACAAAGCTTAAACAAAACGGCCAAAAGGCACGATTTAAACGATGAAAGTAACTAGATTGCAAAATCTAGTTCCGCTTAACCGTTTGGAACAGACTGTATGTGAAGTGTGAATTTTCACACATTTCAGGGTTTCGCATGTATTTAGTAAGTGAATGATGATTAATTGGGATGCCAAAACAAATTTTATGTTAAAATATTTTTTTATTAATTTTAATTCGGATGCCTAATACCATTATTTGGGTTTTTAAATATTTGCAGAATTTTTTTTATTGAGCAAGGTTCATTAATATTTTGAAAATTGCACTTACGGTTGTTTAAGTCATAAACTCCGCCCCTCTGGTTTCGTATACATTGAAACATAAATTAAATTATAATTTCAACACTTCCCACTGGTTATTAAATTTACGCTTTTAAAAATTAAATGCAACATTTGCCAAAATATAACTAGAATTTTGACAAAATAATTTAAACAAAATAAAAATGCAAAAAAAAAGAAAAAATAAAAATTGACGGGAATCGAATAGTAGTTTGCAACTTACGAAGCGAGAACGTTACCACTGGACTACGGACGTTCACTCGTTTACTGTGTTAAATAGCGGATTAAATATTTTACATATTTTAGTTAAAAACACATTTTTTTTTTTTCGATGAGCACATAGATGTTCATATTTTTAGGGGGATATGTTTTTTTGATGTTTTAGTATTTTTCCTATGTGCGGGTCAAAGAGTTGTATTAGCATGCCAAATTTCAACTCTCTCGGTTTAGCCGTTTGGATACAATTTTTACCGAACAGACAGACAGACAGACGACAAAATGACGGTATAAGAGTTTTTTGGTCATACCTACAAAACCCTAAAAATTTATGTTGGGTGATCGTTCACATATTTTAGGATTTCGTTGTTATACAGGTCTTGAACTCCAATATCACCCTTTTGCAAATGAAATTCTTATTTGCCGATTTTTCAAAGTTTTTAAAAACTTTTAACTCGTTTTTAGGGTTTTGTAGCTATGACCATCAAAAATCCCTTATAACGTCACTCATGTGTCTGTCTGTCTGCCTGTCTGTACGGTAGAAATTGTAGCCAAACGGCTGAACATAGAAAGTTGAAATTTGGCATGCATATACAACTCTTTGACCCACATATAGGAAAAATACTGAGATCAAAAAAACACATCACAAGATAAATATAAACAAATATGTATTTAATGAAAAAATAAATATGTTTTTAGGGTTTTGTAGGTATGATCAAAAAACCCTTATACCGTCATTTTGTCGTCTGTCTGTCTGTCCGGTAAAAATTGTAGCCAAACGGTTAAACCTAGAGAGTTGAAATTTGAAAATTGAAATAACACACTGTCAAACACATTTTTTTTCCACTTTTTTGAGATGAAATTTGGCATGCTTATACAACTCTTTGACCCGCACATAGGAAAAATACTAGAACATCTAAAAACATATCCCCCTAAAAATATAAACAAATATGTGCTCATCGAAAAAAATATATTTTAGATAGGATAGAGTAGGGTATCAAATGAAAGCCCTTAATACGTGGATTAACGACCAAAATTTTATTTTTACAAAATAAATTATTTTGCCAAAATTGTGCAAAAAAAAAATTAAACTAAAAACCCACTAAAGTCCCACACCCTGCAGCCCAGATGGTTTAAACTAAAAATATGAAAAAATTCTAAGTAATGTACATTTGTGTGAACCGGAATAGTACAAAAGGAATTTTTGATCAGATTATGCTTTCGGAAAATAACGCATTTTTTGTGTTTTTTTCTTGACCATGTAAAATATTTAATGATATTATGTAGTACACTAAACAGAGCGCTTCGATGGTGTAATGCTTAGTATACTGGCGTTCTGATATGCAAACTTGAGTTCAATCCGGCCTCGAGGCAATTTCATTTTTTCTGTTTTTTTTGCATTTTTATTTTGTTTAAATTATTTTTTCAAAATTCTAGTTATATTTGGGCAAATATTGCATTTAATTTTTAAAAGCGTAAATTTAATAACCAGTGGGAATTGTTGAAATTGAATAATAATAATAATAATAATAATAATAATAATAATAATAATAATAATTTATTTTGCTAAGTTGATCATTACAATATATGAGCAGTCAATAATTTAAAATACAGGTCTAAAATACTTATAAAAAAATTATTATTACAGTCATAAAATCATTTAAAGAAAACATTAATTAATAAACTGTCTTTAGAAAAACAAAATTAAATTACATTAAAATAAAATTAAAAATAATTAAAATAGTAAAATTGTCAGTACATTAAAATAAATTTAAATAAATGAACGGTAAAATTAATAAAAATTGACTGACAAAAGTGTGTAATTTAAGAATAAATAAATAAATTAATCAATAATACTATTGGACTAACAACCAAGTAATTTAAAATATAACGTAACTATAAATATATAATACCATGGATACGAGAAAAAAAATAAATAAATAAATATATAAAATACCACTATATGTTATGTCATGTGTTATAATATCTGTATCATATTAGTGCCTAAATATATTACTGCTATACTGCTATTTATATTCCTATAAATACACGAAAACAGAAGGGCGGAGCTTATGACTAAAACAACCAATGGAAACCATAGGCGCAATTTTCAAAATCTTAATGAACCTTGCTATATAAAAAAATACTGCACATATTTAGAAACTTAAATAATGGTATTAGGCATTCGAATTAAAATTCATAAAAAATATTTTGACATAAAATTTGTTTTGGCATCCCAAATAATCATTCATTTACTAAATACCTGCGAAACCCTGAAATGTGTGAAAATTCACACTTCACATCATTTTTTTTTTTTGTTATACCCTTTCATTAATATCTTACAACCAGCCACTCACTTTGCAATGTGTGTCTTATTTGAACTAATCTGATCAATTTTTCAGGTATTTGAAAGTGTATCATTCTTTCATAGTGATTTTGCTTCTTTATAGAAAAATATATGCTGATCAAAAATTTTATTCAGATCTTCGGTAATAATTTTTCATAATTTTTGTTTCAGATCAAAATTATTCGATATGCTACGTGAAAACGTGTATAAAGAAGTAACTTTATTAATATCTGCTAATGAAAATCGTCCACACTTCTTGATACAACTGTTCCGGGACTTGCAACTTATCAGTTCTGACCCGTTGAGGAGGAGTGCGTTACAGTCCATACAGAGTCTGATAACGCAGTCCATAGGAGAGCCAGCGAACATACTGGACTCCTCTTTTAACTCGATGGAAAGCGAACAGCTTATGAAGATATACCCACCGATACCAGAACAGATAAAGACGGAAACACCTACAGTGCAATATTGTCCACAACAGAATGTGCAACAGAATTCAGTAAGTAAATAAAAATTTTGACCAGTGTTTCTCAACATTTTGTAAACAAACGCAATCTTTCATTTAAACGAATCCCCCCCCCCCCTTACACCAATCAACACGAGCCTTTTCTTGAGCTTCAGTCAAATTATGCGGAATCCATCGGGAACAGATTTTTTTCACAGCTAAATGTTCATGTAAAATTGAATGTATTGCAGTCTGCGATATGCCAAAGGATGCCTCTATCTCACGGTGAGTCACATGCCGATCTTCTTTAATCATTCTGCGCACAGCATCGATGTTTTTTGGAAATCACAACCTTCACGAGATTCATCACTAACGGACGCACGACCACGACGAAATTCTGCAAACCAATTGTAAACGGTCTTTTCTGATGGTGCTTCATTACCAAAAGTTGAACGAAGCGAATCTATGCATTGTTGTTGAGTTAGGCCTTTACTAAAATCGTAAAAAATCATCCAACAAAAACCTTTATGAACTACCTCACTGTCAACAAACTACTCGGTTAGTTTATAAGCTGCAACTGATTTCACAATAACAAATGTAAAATTTTACGAATATAGTAATAACATATTTTAATATTGCCATCTAGTAGTCGTTTGTAAAAACATAAAAGGTAACCCTCGTATATAGTTTTAATTAACTGAGTTTTTAGTTTGTAGTCGTAAAATAAGCAGAGGGTATACTGTATGTACATATATCGCAAAAATCAGAGGAAATGAATCCTACAAAACTGTGTAATTGCAAAAGTTCGTGCCCGTGTAATAATGACTGTATCCGTGATTTGGTGAATAGTAATCCACGGATTTCGACTGAAGATATTGCTGAGAAGTTAGATGTTGACAAATCGACAGCATTTCGCCATTTCAAAAAACTTGGCTATACTTCGAAACTCGATATATGGGTTCCGCACATTTAGACAGAACGGAACAAACTGAAACGTGTTTCCACTGCCGTTTCTCTCCTTGCCCGTCAACAAAATGAACCTTTCTTGAATCGAGTAATAACTGGAGATGAAAAATGGATTATGTATCACAACATAAAAAGAAAAAGAAGCTGGAAGCATGGGAGTGAACGAGCAGAATCTTTGGCAAAAGCTGAATTGCATCCAATGAAAGCGTTGTTATGTGTCTGGTGGGATTGCAGAGGAATACTTTATTCCGAGCATCTTCCACGTGGCAAAACAATAACTGCGGAGAAGTACTGTGAGCAACTCACCCAACTCAATGTTGAAATCCAAGCAAAACGTCCAAGTTTGGTTAATCAAAAAGGCATCATCTTTCACCACGACAACGCTAGACCACATGTCGCTCAACAGACACTGCAAAAACTTAGGGAGTTAAAATGGGAAATCCTCCAGTATCCGCCGTATTCCCCTGATCTTGCCCCTTCAGATTTTCATCTGTTTCGTTCTCTTCAAAATAATTTGAATGGCAAAAAAAATTGTTTCTGTGGAAGAAGTCAAAAACTACCTTACTACTTTCTTTGAAGATAAACCACCCAGTTTCTACAAAGAAGGAATTCAAAAACTCGTAAAACGTTGGGAGACAGTTATAGAAAATGATGGGGAGTGTATTGATTAATAAAATTGTTTTTCCACGAAAATGTGCACAATTTCAAATCGGGCACGAATTTTTCCAATCACCTGATATAATTTGTAGTGGGGGAGTTAATACACAACTTAACACAAACACAGGGTATATGCTATTCATTTGAAACGAAGCAGAAAGTATAAACTCTATACCATCGTATGCCCTTAACCCTGGATATTATCCATGTTGAGAATCATTTAAATTATTATTATTATTATTATTATTTTATTATTTTAATATATTTAATTTGAAATGAACTGTTTTCAGGTTGAAGAGTTCAAGATGGATTCTGAGGCACATCATGTATTAATGGAGTTACTTCCCTTTATAAAATCACACAGTGAAGATCTCGTGCACAACAGTCTGATAGATGTTATAAAAATAATGATATTCCAGCTACTTCCTGCCAAACATTTTGCCACCGACAACAAACTACACTCCAAATTGGACACTCTACTTACAGAATCTCTCGTCAAGTACCAGGGAAGACGGTAAGATATATATGTATATATATTTTTACGTTTAATTTACCATAAATGGAGTTAACGTTCTCAGGGCCGAGATTTCCAGTTGCTAATAAACTGTCTAATAAATTTATTAGCAACATATTTTTTTTTCGAGAGTACCACCCCGAAATAGTTATTAGGTTGCTAATAACCATACACATAGTGGCTTCCAAGACTTGCGAGCGGAATCAAGTATGAAACCCTAAAGGTCCGCCGGTCGGTTGCTTGGATTCTTTATGACAGGAATAAGGGTGTTTGAATTAAAGTCTGCATTTTACTTAATCTACGCTTAATGTTTAGTTAAGAATTGATGTTAATAATTACACTACAACTTACAATTAAATGCTGGCTACGAAATCCCATGAGTGACTCAAACAAAACCTCACAAACACCGTTTCACCTCACAAGCCGTTAAACACCTCACAACACTCACAGTGTTTCAATTCATTAAAACTGTCCTCAACACTTCCAGACTACTTGTGGTTCACTACCCGCTACCGGGTTTCTTAACCAAAAATGCTTGGGAGGTTCGTTCTACTCCGGTGATGGTTTACTCACGACTCCTTGTCTCTCAAACGATTTTTCCAGCCCTTTTCTTAAAACTAATAATTTGATCTCTAAATCTTATTTTTGTGGTTGTGAAAATAATTAGCTCTCCAATTAACAACAAAAACCTTTTAACTTATCTTGAAGACTCATATTTCAACCCCCAATAATTCATAAACCCAACTAATTATTTATTGACTCTAATTAAGAAGTCCATAGCACTGAAAATATATAGTCGCATATCAGCGTCTGTGTAAACATTCGACCATGTACCTGAGATAAACACTGTCAATATTTTAAACAAATCATATAATATACGACCGCAAATTCTACCCTTGTCTTTCAACATTTTACTAAAAAATGTAGTCAGTGATAACACAGCCCAATAGACATTTTGGTGCCTGCGAGTTTTTAACTGTCTCTAGGTAATTTTTGGGCACAGAATCCGATTAGCCATCAGATTTGGTCTATCAGATCTAGTTTTTGAGATACGCTATATTGGCCTATTTTACAATAAAATATCTTATTTCTTAACTTGTGTATTTTTCACGTTATTACTGTTACTTTTTCTCCAACTGCCAGTTACAAACACAAAAGAGACAAAGTAAGGTATTTATTTCACAAAGTAGATAAATATACATTCATCACTTATCACTTAAAAATGTTCTGTTGTACGACTTTCAAGCATGGAGTTTACCAGAACAGTCTTTCTCCAACAGTAGTAGGCCATCATGTGGCTATCTTATCTTCCTTGATATCTATCTTTCATAGTTTTATGTCCTGATGGAATCTTTCCCCTGGTTCTTCACTAAAATCACTAGGTTTTCTGGTAAGTGGTCATAATACAACCGAGAATATTAAAGTTGGAAAGCATATTTTCCACTAATTCTCTGCCTTATGATTCCCAAGAAAATTTTGTACTACTTGAATAAATGAACACCAAGAATTAGATTCAATCTCGTTCATTGATGCGGTTGGATTGGATTGTGGATCTTCAGTAGGTTGCCTTATCTGAGGACCATCAAATATTCTGGCTTTCAGTTTTTCAGAGTTAATCCCAAGAAATTTACGTGTCAAGTAGCCTACACAATGTCCATCTCGATTTAAAGCCTTCAAAAATTGCTACATAAGCCCAAACTTGATATGCAAAGGTGGAAATATAATTTTCTCGCAACCAAAAGGTTCGTTGACAACGTTTTGTTTTTCTTGAATTATGACATTTCTTAATGGAAATCACCCAATTTCTGTTAACCCAGTGCTGATCCTTAGCTCTGCTGTCCAAAAGACATAAAAAACAAGGATATTTTGTATATTCACTTTGCTGTCCAAGGAGGAAGTTTACCGTTTTTAGATAAAAAACTAAAATCAATTAGTCTGTATCTCAAAAACTAGAGCTGCTACGAAAAAGAGTCAGGTATTTTTGGAATCAGCACATCAAAAATATCCAAAATCAGTTCTTACTTTTCCGGCACTAAGATAAAAAAATAACAAAAATAAAAAATTGTGTTTTGTTGGGCAGTGTAATCAGCTAATAATCTGAGGATGTTTATCTTAAAATAGATTAGTTTTTATATTTAAATAATTTGAATATTTTTAACTAATTGAATAATTTTATTTTAAATAGTAATGAAATTTTATTTCTGATATTACCGCTCCCACACATAATATCTATACCAAGAATAATAAATAAAAGTCCAAATATGTTAATAATAACAAAATAAACCCTATAAATAATATATATTTCGATGTATATACCATATTCAGGAAAACAATGATACTAATATATCCCAACCACACTGAACATCGGTCAACTTGGACTAAAAACAATATTTTTACATTGTAATAGAGGTGACGATCTAAACCAATCAGAAGCAAGGACAAACAGCTCCTATCTTCTTACACACAGTATTCTAAGCTAACACAGACTGTAATAATGAAACTTTGTCATACGCTATAATTTTTCTAATAAAATTCATCTAATATTGGAAGATGTTCTTCCTCTGAATGACAACGATACACACAACAAGGACTATTTAATCTTTTTTCTTAAATTTATCACTTATCTCGTTGTAAAAACGGAGTGAGAATGGACAGAAACAAAAAAAAGAAACACATACTGAACCATAAAACAAAGACAGTATTCTTCTATCAACTGTTTGCCTTATTGCCACTAGATGGATACGCGTTAATTTGAGTCACCAATATTAAATGTAATTATTTTCCAGGGTAATGGAAGTACAACAAGATCTCTTAAAAACAATAGCAGACATTTTATTAGAAGTACTCCAAAACACAACAGTTGTAAAAGATCATCCAATCGATAATCCAAAACCTGAAGACAACCTACCTAACCAGATGTTATTTCTTCCTGCTAATAGTGGTCATGTTATACCTTTTGAGTTTTTGAACATGGGTGTACGATCAATCGACAATGGAGATCTCGCCGAGGCAGACCAAAGCGCACAGGAAGCGGAAAACGAAGAAGGCGCAGTCGGAGGGATGATATTACCAACCACCGAAGGACATGATATGCAAAATAACTGTGATGTTTGTTTTTGAGGTTAAAAGAATTATTTGTAAAGTGAAAGATTGGTTTTCAAGGTTGGAATTTAGTAATTTTTGCCTCTTTTTTATGTTTGGTTTTTTATTTTGGACACAATGTTGATGATAAATATTGACATCTATTGCAAATTATAAACAATAGATTCATGGCATAAATCTTCTGATATCGTGAGGCATGGATTAACCTTGAAAACATCTTTCACAAGAATGTCGTAGCGCCAATACTCCTTAAATTGTAAGACTCAATAATAAACAGCAAGATTATGTTTCAGACATAAGGCGGCATCTATCAACAATAATTTTATTTACATTATAAACTACTTACAGATATGTATCAGCGAAGTTTTTTTCTTGGATTTAGTTTGTTTGTTTTAAGTTTTGATGGTGCAATGGTGTAAAGTACTCATTAATTTATTGAAAAGTAGTGTTTATATTGAAATATAAATAATATCTGATTTGATTTTATAAGTATTTTATATATTATGTTATTGTAAAAATTTTAATTGAATAAATAAATTCTGAACTTGTGTTTTAAATACTATATTATTTTTGGTAACCAGACAACTAGGGCCGTAAGACAATTCGGGCCATTCACAATTGGGACTTTGCACAACTGGGGCCATTAACAACTGGGGCGATGGACAATTCGGGCCGTTCACAATTGGGGCTTTTGACAACTGGAGCCATAACTATAAGTGCTAGAGTTTTCTTTTGTTTAAAATTTAAAAAAATATTGGCATAAATCTAAATTGTGTGTTCTTTTGAAAAAAAAAATCCCTTTTCCCAACGTGGGGTACGTGGCCACCCTGTACTACACATACTGGGCAGAAAGAAATATGATTTATTATAATTGTTTCATTTTTTGTTTCTAATTTTTATTTTTACCGACCGCCAACATATACCGGGTGAATTATTTAAGGAGCAACATACATGTTTCACATATAATGTTAATGAAGTGAGTTATTTTATTTGTAACATAGCAGATTTTGAAAGTAAGCTCATATCCATGGCAACAGATATGCAATGGTGATTAGATATAATAGTTATTTGACATGATAAAGTTCCTAGACGGCTAAAAAATAATAAATTAGAAACATTAAATGAATTTTTATTAGTTTGTTTATATTTACATACAAAAAAAAAATAATAATGTCCTTAGTAGCTAAGTCCAAAAAATATTTAAAAAAATAATATTTTGTGGTTATTTTAATGGTTTGATTAAGTACATTTTGGTGGGAATTAGAATAAAAAAAATTGTATTTTAGGGGTTGGCTTAAGGAATTTTTCGTGTTTATTTGATTAAAAAGAAATTGTAGTTTACTAGTCAAATTTAGTGCTCGATTTAGTTCTCGCAGTCTTCCTTTAAGGGGGGGGGGGTCTGATAACCACATTTTAAGCATATTTTTGTGAATTTTTTTCTAATCTATGGTTAAATTTATTCATTTTAAAACTAAGTACATATATAAAGCATGTTTTGAAGAAGATACAAAAAAATTTTGAAGGCAAAATATGGCGAAATGAGCCAGCTGTGGCAAATCTTCTCAGACTCCGGGAAAAAAATTAGATTTTGCGGTGACCAGCATAACTCGTCACTGGATCATCTGAAATCAAAAATCCAAAAAGATTTTGTTAGTTATAAGTTTGCCGAGGTAATGACGTTGAGTTTTTATTTTTAAAATGATTTTTCAGTTTTTAGCGTTACTTAGAAGACAAAAAAATTTAATTCCCCCTAAAAAAAACCTAAAAATGAGTATGTTTGTGATTGTTAAATAAAAAAAAAAAAACATGAAAAAAAAAATATCTCAACGTCGTTACCTCGGCAAACTCATAAACTAACAAAATCTTTTTGAATTTTGGATTTCAGATGATCCAGTGACGAGTTATGCTGGTCACCGCAAAATCTAATTTTTTTCCCGGAGTCTGAGAAGATTTGCCACAGCTGGCTCATTTCGCGATATTTTGCCCTCAAATTTTTTTTTGTATCTTCTTCAAAACATACTTTATATATGTACTTAGTTTGAAAATGAATAAATTTAACCATAGATTTGAAAAAAAATCACAAAAATATGCTTAAAATGTGGTTATCAGACCCCCCCCCCTTAATCGCGTTATAATAATATTTATTTTAAATGTTATTTTATGAATTGAATTACTATTTTTAATATGGATAAACAATCTCGATATTGTTTTGCTGAGGTCTTACTAAACGTAAGATAAAAAAAATGTTTATTTTTTTGCATTATTTTTTTTATGTATGTGTTTTATATTGAAAAGTAAATTCTTTATTTTTCAGTATAAAACGCGACTAATTTTCTCAAAGTTTCGCCTACCTACCCCCCCCCCTGTTGCGGGGTCAGGCGGTATGGTAGTTCCTCCATTGCTATCATACATTGCAAATTCTCGTTTGCTTTGCACATAATACCCTTTTCACACTAGAACTTTAAGATCGGATGTTAAAGTGAATGTGTCTATAAACGCTAATGTGAAAACGTATGACCTTGTCTAAATACAAGCGAAGTTGAAGACAGAGATCTGCGTCTTAAACATCGTTCGCATTGCCAACATTCTGTTATACAAAAATACTCTTTGAATTTGTGCTGTCAACATTTTGTATTATCATAAACAAGAATACTGTATTATATCGACGTTATAAGAAGTTTATACTTATTGTTATAATAAAATTATTTATTTTAATAATGTGTTTAATAAAATACAGAGCTACAATAATTGAGATAAAATGTATCGACTTATATGTTAATACAGGTGTAATATATTCTTTATTGTAGTGCCTTTATTGTAGAATGAAATGAGATATCCTTAATTGTTTATAATAATTCAAAATGTGCGTCTGCGCAGACAGTTCAAAACTGGTAATTTCATGACGGTAACGTAAAGACAAAATTACTGTAGCTGATGACAGCTGGGTTGTGCAATACAGTTATATCATAGTAAATAGATATTTCCTCTCCTTTTAATTAACTTTAATTGGAAGTTTCTCTTGTTACTATATTAATGTTTACAAAATAACCACATTGAAGACTGTACACCCTCTTTACGATTTTCTTATTTCTTTTTTAATGGTTATTACTACATATCAAGAGAAGGCGAAAAACCTTAAAACACTTAATAAAAGTTTTATAATAAAATATGTAGCCAATTGTGCTATTTAATAAATATTATTATTATTATTATTATTATTATTATTATATACTTTTTTATTTTTGAGATTTTTCCGCCATAACTCTCCAAATATTTATCCAATCAAAAAAAATACATTTGGATAAAAGATTTGTCTTCTTATTCTTAAAATTCAGCTGTGGCCACCACAGGACCGACCGCCATCATAAAGTACTTGTATAAATTGACTTATTTTTCGTTAAAATTTTTTTTTTTAATTTTTTCGTTTTATCATACAATGTCTCAAATAAAAGTTGTTAGTTATTTCTTTTAAAGCAACTTTCGTTCAATAAATTTTTTCGAAATATTTTTCTGTTGTGAAATATTCTCAAAAATCTTAAAATCGACACGAGTAAACTCCCATTTTTAGCTAACCGATTTTTACCAAAAGTTGATCAACTCGTGCCATTGATGGCAGAAGCTTAAATATGAAGTTTCATAAAAATCCTTTCAGCCGAATTTGCTCTGCACGTGTACATAGACAGAAGGACAGACGGACAGATAGACAGACAGACAGACAGACCGACAGACATCATGCTAAAAATAGTCAAAACGTTATGTAGGGACCTCAATTCGTGGAGATCTATCGAAATGTCAAAATCGGTATGATCACAATACCTCCCTTATATATGTTGGCGGTCGGTATAAATATTTATAACATAAGTTTTTACCGTTAAGTCAAAAATAAGGGAGTAATTTAAATTTTTAATTTTTACCCCAAAAATTAAAAATTTAAATTACTTATTATTGACTTAACAGCAAAAATTTAACTGTTAAGCGAATAGCGATAATAAAAAATGGTGCCCGCCTCAAATTTTTCCTAAATTTGCAATTTCTTTTGACACATGTAAATTAGAATGAGAAAAAACATGAAAGGCCACACCCATTATTGTTTCGAGCTCACTTCAATTTCTATGAGATAGGAAGAGACACAAAATTTGCAACTTCCATCTCTTTTTGACACATGTAAATTGGAATGAGAGAAGCTGAATTTTATTATTTTTTTTTAATACTACATTACACACTTAAATAAACCATAAATTTCACGACAAATCGGTTAGAAGAACTGCTGTGCATCATAATTTACATTAATTCCTTTCCTCCATAGGAAAATCCCCTATAGGGGAAAAATTTTAAGATCGTAGCGCCACGCGGATTTTTTTAAAACCATTCTAAATCAGATACCACTTGACATTTACTAGTAAATAATTGCGAAAAAGTGTATCAAAAAACGACAAAAAATAAATAATTGTTTGGGATTTTCTGATTTTGTGAAGTGACATTACTTGTAAACATCTAAAATACTACATTTTGTGATCTGGTTTTAAGTTATGGCGGTTTTCCATTGTCGATTATTTTAACTATATTGGGGGAAATAATAATTCCCGTGTTGTTTACCAAGGGGTAGAAATCTACAATGCTGGGCATATAATATTGTGTGGAGTCACTGAAAAAAACAGAGAGTTCATAATGATTTATGCTTTATGCCTACAAACTTGTGCATTACAAACCCACACAAAATAACAGGAATTTTCAAGATATGCGATAATAAATACAAAATTGAAAATATTTTTTGTAGTCACTATTATTAAAATGTAATGAGCAAACTTTGATATAAGGGCTCACTTTTTTTCCAATTTTTAAATTGTTTATCTAAACATCGCGTCGATTCCTAACCTCTTGCTTTCCCAATTTTGTTTCGAACCGTACGGTGTCTGATATTAGTGGATACAAATGAAACGATATTTCCGGGTTTCTTCTTTTCAATGAATTGCACAAAGGCACACAACAATATGTATTATACATTTTTCAATGATTATAATAAAACTTTAAAAACAAACTTCATACAAAACCAATACACAAAACGAAATGTTATCTGATGTACACAAGTTCATGAAACGCTCACCAGATGGTAGGGTGCTTAGCTGCAAATCCCTATAGGTTTTCAATATATTTTTAGAAGTTGTTCGATATAACCTAACTTTTTTTGACAGTTTACGAATTGGCAACAAGGTGAGTTTTTCAACTGTGACGTCATTTCATAGTTATGGTAAATGGACATTATCTGCTTATTATTATCTTTATCTTTGTAATCTTAACAAGCAGGAAAAATACTTTTGCTTTGTTAGATTTTAATATGTTAAAACAGCATTTTTTTTTAATTATAAAAATTTCATTTTGTTAAACAGATATTTTTTTTTTAAACTGGCCATATCCAAAATTGGGTTCGTAAGAAACATTTAAATTTGCAAACTGTATATTTGAAAGAAGGGTAATCCCCTTCACCAATTGTTAATTAACTCGCAATAAAACTCGTATTAAAAAACATTAAACCAAATCGCAAACAAGGCCACATAATACATGCATAAATAATAATTATAACGTTATCTTATCTCACGTCTATTAATAAAAATTAACTGTAAACATTTTGAACATCCTACTCAGCGCGCCGTAAAATCATGTGCCGCTAGTTTCAAATAGCTGTCAGTAGTATAAAGATCATCGTTTTTCATCTGTTTTATTTTATTTGCATTTTATCCATAAATGATGTAATTGTGCAATAATAGATTGATTATTCCATAGTGACAATTATTAATAAAATGAATCACGAAGATAGGTAACGAATTATTAAAAGACATTCGCAAAATTTTATTTCAAGATGAGTCGATCTGGATATACTTGTATTCGCCGTATATTTTGCTGGCTAAATTGTCTGCTTTGGGTAATTTTATCACAATATTTAACGTTTAAATATGTATTAATTTGTTTTTTTTATTTTAGCTGTCGGGTTGTGGTTTATTTGGTGTCGGACTTTGGCTGCGTTTTGCTTACGAAGGGTACATTAGTTTGTTACCGCAGTATGCATTGCTGAGTGCAGAATCTATTTGTATTAGTGTGGGGATTATTACGTTTATTTTGGCTTTTTTTGGTTGCTGTGGATCTTGGTTTCAAAACAGGTGTTTATTGATTACGGTAAGGATTTTTTTGGTTATGATTTGATATTTGTTTTGAAATGGTTATTCCGAAACTAATAATAAATTGTATGTATAGAAATGAAACGGAATTTTTCCTATATGTGGGTCAAACAGTTGTGTAAGCAAACGGAATGTTACATGAATTTAAATTAACCAAAAAAAAACCAAAATCTATGGTCCAACATCTGAGGATAACAGAAATTATCCAAAAAATAATATACAATTACAATATTATGACACCACGTAGTTCTACATTCACTAGAATCTGGTACGCACAAACCCCAGAGATTGAAGCTCTACCTGCTGTACAAAACATTGTAACCATTAAAGTCTAATAAAACAAGTTAAAATACCAAATAAGAGTAAATTTAAGAACTAAACAGTGCGAACTACAGAATGCAATTTAACATGTAATAAGTAATATTACAACATATTATTATATGATTTAGTTTACTATGGTTATTGTTCTTTATAGCACCTGAGGAAGCTAACAATGGTTTAGAGAAACGTTGTGTTTCTAAAATATACGTATTGTCCAAAAAGCTGAGTGACTCTTTCTTTTTCTTACCATTTATTATTTGGATATAAAACATTTTCCATTATAGGGGAAATATTTTAAGATCGTAGCGATACGCGGATTTTTTTGAAACCATTCTAAATCAGATACCACTTGACATTTACTAGTAAATAATAGCGAAAAGTGTATCAAAAAACGACAAAAAATAAATAATTGTTTGGGATTTTCTGATTTTGTGAAGTGACATTACTTGTAAACATCTAAAATACTACATTTTGTGATCTGGTTTTAAGTTATGGCGGTTTTCCATTGTCGATTATTTTAACTATATTGGGGGAAATAATAATTCCCGTGTTGTTTACCAAGGGGTAGAAATCTACAATGCTGGGCATATAATATTGTGTGGAGTCACTGAAAAAAACAGAGAGTTCATAAAGATTTATACATTAAGCCTACAGACTTGTGCATTACAAACCCACACACAATAACAGGAATTTTCAAGATATGCGATAATAAATACAAAATTGAAAATATTTTTTGTAGTCACTATCATTAAAATGTAATGAGCAAACTTTGATATAAGGGCTCACTTTTTTTCCAATTTTTAAATTGTTTATCTAAACATCGCGTCGATTCCTAACCTCTTGCTTTCCCAATTTTGTTTCGAACCGTACGGTGTCTGATATTAGTGGAAACAAATGAAACGATATTTCCGGGTTTCTTCTTTTCAATGAATTGCACATAGGCACACAACAATATGTATTATACATTTTTCAATGATTATAATAAAACTTTAAAAACAAACTTCATACAAAACCAATACACAAAACGAAATGTTATCTGATGTACACAAGTTCATGAAACGCTCACCAGATGGTAGGGTGCTTAGCTGCAAATCCCTATACTATTTCAGATGATTTGTTATAAAATAACCATTTTAATAGACAAATAATCAATATTATAAACTAATTAATATTAATAATGTAACTAATAGATATATTTTTTATTAGTATTTCAGTTGTGTTGTGTTGATGTTCGAAATAGAATTTTTCCTGGGTTCTCTGGCTTTTATATTCCGAGAGAAACTTGGTCATCAGTTGCGATACGAGCTTAAAGATGGAATACAGCACCACTATAACATAACCGTTCATATTCCGAACAGTTTGGTGACGATTTGGGATAAGGTTCATACCCAGGTAAGATATTTTTTTCTCGTTATTGAGAACTGACAATAACTAAAGCGTAATATTTTGGAACTTAACGGAATAGGATTTTGTTGGATGTGGCTCATTTAATTGCATTGTTTGTATGTGTTAAAGTGAAGAAAACTTTAATAAAATCTCTTTAAATTAACTGCAATGTGAATTGTTGTGTATCAAATGGCAAATGTCAAAAATATTTTATTCCAATCGCCATTTTGTAAGCGACAACAACGCCTCTATAGGTAATGTTTATTCTCATTAAGCCTTGTCAGTTGGATTGACTTTTATACTATTCACCCAAATCGTGTACTTGTACCAGGTATTTTATATAGGGTGTCTATTTTATTAGTTTCACCAATGGGATGATTCTTGGTTCCATCATTAGGTTTTTCAATTTGTGGTTAACTTTTTGGTTCACTTACCATGACTTGAAATTTAACCTACAAGCAGAGCTGTGCCAAATAATATGGTGGTAAAAGTATTTCAAATATCAAATACAAAATACCGATCAAAGTATTTGAAATAACAAATAATATTAGTCATCACAGATAAATCATATTTGAAATATCAAATACTTTTAAAAAATATTTGAAATAATGTATTTCAAATAATTTAAATGTATTTGAAATACTTGGGAAATAATTGTAATACTAGCAAATATTTGAAATGTGTTCTAGCGAAATATTTGAAATTTGTACTTGGGAAATATATGAAATATTAGGGAAATACATGAAATATATACTGAGTTAGTTAGTTAAAATTTTTGGCGCACGGCAACAAAGGCTATTTGCGCCTGAAATATATACTAAAGAAATATTTGAAATATATAATACAGAAATATTTAAAATACTGAGATATATTTGAAATACTAGGGAAATATTTAAAATACTAGGAAATATTTGAAACAATAGAGAATTATCTGAAATATTTCAAATACTAGGGAAATATTTGAAATACTAAGAAATATTTGAAATAATATAGAATTGTTTAAAATATTAAGGAAATATTTAAAATATTAGGAAATATTTGTAATATATACTAGGGAAATATTTGAAATAATAGACAATTATTTGAAATATTTCAAATACTAGGGAAATATTTGACATAATAGAGAATTATCTGAAATATTTCAAATACTAGGGAAATATTTGAAATACTAAGAAATATTTGAAATAATATGGAATTATTTGAAATATTAGGGAAATATTTAAAATACTAGGAAATATTTGTAATATATACTAGGGAAATATTTGAAATAATAGAGAATTATTTGAAATATTTCAAATACTAGGGAAATATTTGAAATACTAAGAAATATTTGAAATAATATGGAATTATTTGAAATACTAGGGAAATATTTAAAATATTACGAAATATTTCAAATATAGAGATATATTTGAAATACTAAGATATATTTTAAATACTAGGGAAATATTTCAAATACTAGGGAAATATTTGAAATACTAAGAAATATTTGAAATAATATAGAATTATTTGAAATATTAGGGAAATATTTAAAATATTACGAAATATTTCAAATATAGAGATATATTTGAAATACTAGGGATATATTTGAAATACTAAGATATATTTTAAATACTAGGGAAATATTTCAAATACTAGGGAAATATTTGAAATACTAAGAAATATTTGAAATAATATAGAATTATTTGAAATATTAGGGAAATATTTAAAATACTAGGAAATATTTGAAATATATACTAGGGAAATATTTGAAATACTAGGGAAATATTTAAAATACTAGGAAATATTTGAAATAATAGAGAATTATCTGAAATATTTCAAATACTAGGGAAATATTTGAAATACTAAGAAATATTTGAAATAATATAGAATTGTTTAAAATATTAAGGAAATATTTAAAATATTAGGAAATATTTGTAATATATACTAGGGAAATATTTGAAATAATAGAGAATTATTTGAAATATTTCAAATACTAGGGAAATATTTGACATAATAGAGAATTATCTGAAATATTTCAAATACTAGGGAAATATTTGAAATACTAAGAAATATTTGAAATAATATGGAATTATTTGAAATATTAGGGAAATATTTAAAATACTAGGAAATATTTGTAATATATACTAGGGAAATATTTGAAATAATAGAGAATTATTTGAAATATTTCAAATACTAGGGAAATATTTGAAATACTAAGAAATATTTGAAATAATATGGAATTATTTGAAATATTAGGGAAATATTTAAAATACTAGGAAATATTTGTAATATATACTAGGGAAATATTTGAAATAATAGAGAATTATTTGAAATATTTCAAATACTAGGGAAATATTTGAAATACTAAGAAATATTTGAAATAATATGGAATTATTTGAAATATTAGGGAAATATTTAAAATACTAGGAAATATTTGTAATATATACTAGGGAAATATTTGAAATAATAGAGAATTATTTGAAATATTTCAAATACTAGGGAAATATTTGACATAATAGAGAATTATCTGAAATATTTCAAATACTAGGGAAATATTTGAAATACTAAGAAATATTTGAAATAATATGGAATTATTTGAAATATTAGGGAAATATTTAAAATACTAGGAAATATTTGTAATATATACTAGGGAAATATTTGAAATAATAGAGAATTATTTGAAATATTTCAAATACTAGGGAAATATTTGAAATACTAAGAAATATTTGAAATAATATAGAATTATTTGAAATATTAGGGAAATATTTAAAATATTACGAAATATTTCAAATATAGAGATATATTTGAAATACTAGGGATATATTTGAAATACTAAGATATATTTTAAATACTAGGGAAATATTTCAAATACTAGGGAAATATTTGAAATACTAAGAAATATTTGAAATAATATAGAATTATTTGAAATATTAGGGAAATATTTAAAATACTAGGAAATATTTGAAATATATACTAGGGAAATATTTGAAATACTAGGGAAATATTTAAAATACTAGGAAATATTTGAAATAATAGAGAATTATCTGAAATATTTCAAATACTAGGGAAATATTTGAAATACTAAGAAATATTTGAAATAATATAGAATTGTTTAAAATATTAAGGAAATATTTAAAATATTAGGAAATATTTGTAATATATACTAGGGAAATATTTGAAATAATAGAGAATTATTTGAAATATTTCAAATACTAGGGAAATATTTGACATAATAGAGAATTATTTGAAATATTTCAAATACTAGGGAAATATTTGACATAATAGAGAATTATCTGAAATATTTCAAATACTAGGGAAATATTTGAAATACTAAGAAATATTTGAAATAATATGGAATTATTTGAAATATTAGGGAAATATTTAAAATACTAGGAAATATTTGTAATATATACTAGGGAAATATTTGAAATAATAGAGAATTATTTGAAATATTTCAAATACTAGGGAAATATTTGAAATACTAAGAAATATTTGAAATAATATGGAATTATTTGAAATACTAAGATATATTTTAAATACTAGGGAAATATTTCAAATACTAGGGAAATATTTGAAATACTAAGAAATATTTGAAATAATATAGAATTATTTGAAATATTAGGGAAATATTTAAAATACTAGGAAATATTTGAAATATATACTAGGGAAATATTTGAAATACTAGGGAAATATTTGGAATATTAAGAAATATTTGAAATAATAGGAAATTATTTGAAATATCAGGAAATAATTCAAATATGTACTAGGGAAATATTTGAAATAATAGAGAATTATTTGAAATATAAGAGAAATACTTCAAATACTAGGGAAATATTTGGAATATTAAGAAATATTTGAAATAATAGGGAATTATTTGAAATATTTCAAATATGTACCAGGGAAATATTAGAAATAATAGAGAATTATTTGAAATAATAGAGAAATATTTGAAATACTAGGGAAATATTTGAAATACTAAGAAATATTTGAAATACTAAGGAATATTTGAAATAATATGGAATTATTTGAAATATTAGGAAATATTTCAAATATATACCCGGGAAATATTTGAAATAATAGGGAATTATTTGAAATAATAGAGAAATATTTGATATACTAGGGGAATATTTGAAATACTAGAGATATATTTGAAATACTAGAGATGTGTTTGAAATACTAGGGATATATTTGAAATACTAAGATATATTTGAAATACTAGGGAAATATTTAAAATACTAGGAAATATTTGAAATATATACTAGGGAAATATTTGAAATATGTACTAGGGAAATATTTGAAATACTAGGGAAATATTTGAAATACTAGGAAATATTTGAAATGATAGGGAAATATTTGAAATTATAGGAGAATATTTGAAATACTAGGGAAATATTTGAAATTATAGGAAATATTTGAAATAATAGGGAAATATATGTAATATTAGGGAATATTTGAAATATATACTAGGGAAATATTTGAAATACTAGGAAATTATTTGAAATATGTAGTAGGGATATATTTGAAATAATAGGGAAATATTTGAAATACTTGAGAAATATTTGAAATATTTATTAAGAAAATAATTGAATTATTAGGAAATATTTGAAATAATAAGGAAATATCTTAAATACTAGGAAATACCACGGAAAAAATATTTTCAAATCCAAATACCAAAAGCAGTTTTTTGAAGTATTTAAAATACAATATTTCAAATATTACCAGCTCTGCTAGATATTAATAAAAAATCAATTTAGTTTGATATTTTAAAATAAACTTTTAAATAAATCAATATTAAGAAAAATATGTTGATAAATTTTATATTTGTATTTGAAAAAAAAACCTCAGCTATAGAGAAATCGGCGAAACAGTTCAGTTGCGTCACTTGAAACGTCACAAAAAAATGTGACGTCAGATTTAGTACGTTTACATTCATCTATTTAACCAATTTAATATTTGTACGCTGTCACTTGTATCGAAATGAAATGAAAATATAAGAATAAGAACAGAATAGAAACAAATAAACTATTCTAATAGGCAAAATACTCTTACAAAGAACTGATGTGATCCAAAAATATGATCAAAGAAAATAAAATAAAAGTAAGTTGATATAACCTAAAAACTATGCAGTACTCACAAAATCAAATAAGAAAATATATAACTGAACACAAAACTGCTAAATAAACAACAAACTAAATAAAAAAGGTTTTTAGAAATTACTATAAGATAGATATTTGAACACAAGTCAGTATCAAAACACAACAGACGTATTATTAAATGACAAATGTAAACATCGTTTTATTCAGGGATACTAATACAAATGTCCCTATATTAAATAAACACTTTTAAAATTTGTAAATCTTTAAAATGACTATCGAACACAAACTAAATATGACTTCAAAAGTTATGTTTTAGTAAAATAAAAGAGTAAAGAGCAATATTAGTCTATAATTCACATGCAAAAAAAAATCGATTTAGTTATTTTTTCGCCACTAAGTTTGCCATTGAAGTTATGACGCAAAATGACGAACTGCGCTGTTTGAGCGACTGAGCTATAGTATTATTTTATTTAATTTTTTAGTTTAAATGTTGTGGTGTGGACAGTTACACTAACTGGTTCCGTATCGAGGCATGGCCAGATGATAACTTCGTGCCAGACTCGTGCTGCATTGTGCCGAGCACCGACTGTGGCCGATCGCACTCTTCCAATCTGTGGTACGAGCGAGGATGTTCTGATCAAGTCCATATGTGGTTCGTGGAGAGGTTGCATATTATCGGAGTTATTGGATTAGCCGTAGCTTTTATTCAGGTAAGAAATTAAAGTACAGTACAAGGCGAATCTACATCGAGGCAACATAGTGGCGTGCGACCGTTCGACATGTCGCATGCTACCAATGTGCAGCGGTCTGATGGGAGCCGAGCGACATGTTGCTCGTTCCCGTTACTTGGCGGTAAACATCAAAGAGTTTTCGTGCGACACGCTACCACTTCTGAAAGCCTCATGTTCGCCATTTTGATGTTTGATAGTTGTTATTATAGAAGTATTTGTTTTTTAAATTAACTAGTGTTGTAAGCGTTGCTGTATCAACAAAAATTATTTAGCAACTGAAATTTATTTAAGGTAAGTGAGTAAATATAAGTTATATGTAATTAAAATTTGTTATAAAATAGTATATTATAACTAGTGGATCCGTTACCAACTGTGTTGGCAAACAAATCATTGCCTTAATGTGGAACTTGCTCGATACCTCAAACTTCTTTCTCTAGCCATACGCCTAACTTCATCCAATTCAAATTGAATCAACTCTTCGCCCATTATTAAAAACTGGACAAATAATAAAGTTTTTTAAATTTCATCCCTAAAGGGGTAAATTTGTATTTTTTATTCGAAAGAACGTCCCTTGACATAAAGATATGAAATTCAGGAAATATATTCCCTCCATGTCGCAAGCACCCGCTTATATGGAATTTTTTGAAATTCGACCCCTAGGGGATGAAAAGTGATAAAATGTTTTTCCTCCGATTCTTCATTATCTCTTAGCTCCAATGATTTATTGATTTGGATTTTCCTTATAATGTTATCTGTATATGTGTTTAAAAATTAAATTCAGGATTTTGCTCTAATCGTCAACCTAAAGAGGTGATTCTAGATTCGGGGTGAATTATAGAACCCTTTGTTGTACTATAACTATGTTGTACTTTCTCGCATTTAGGTGTCTTTTTAATATCATTAGTTTCAAGATCATTTCATTTTGACCGTTTTTTTATATTTCACCCCTAAATTGCACTTCTTATATTACCTTAAATTACATTGGTACATTGGTATTTTTTAGTAGACAATTGAAATTCGGGGACTATATTTCTTCCATGACGTAGGCAACCACTAAGAAGAGATTTCTCGAAATTCGACCCCTAGGGGTGAAAACGGATTTCTCAATATCTCTTGATGAAATAACGACTTGCTTTTTACTTACTATGGTTACCCGAACGCATGTATAAAAATGAAATTTAGGATTTTGCTGCAATCAACACTTAACGGGGCGAATCTACATTAAATCAGGGCGAGTTGACTTATAATAATTGCACGTTGATCTCAGACCGTCAATATACCGTAGCGAAGCACGGGTACTCAGCTAGTACTTAATATTTATGGACACTTCCATGGACAAGCCATCCAATTCTGGATTTCCAATGTTCCTCATCCACGTTTTATACAATTCTGGAGCCACACGTATCTTCGGGTTTGGTCAGCGATATCTTGTAGGTTCACTACTATCACACCCCAAAACAAAGCATTTAACACCCATTTTCCGAATTAAACAATGAAATTACAAAATTACAGAAGACGATTTTGACACTAATGACAGAAGCCGTAACAGGCAACATCCAGTCATGACATCAGCTATAGCGACTGGTAGCGACTGGGGCGCTATTCGTGTTGGGTTATTGGGCTCAACAGCGCTATGAAGTGACGCCAAGCGGACTAAAACTGAACTAGGCGAAACGAGTAATAGTTTATTGTTTACATCTGGTTTACATGTGTTTTCTCGTGTAGTTTGTATTGCTTTTAAAAGTTAGTGTTGCAGTTTGTTTGTTATATTAACTATTGATAGCAATTATTATTCTTTTTTATATTACTTTATGTTATAATGAGTTATTATAACACAAATTGGTGTGTGTTTGGCTGTCACTCTAGAAAAGGAAGTAACAAAAATATTTACTTCCACTATTTTCCAAATGAGAAACAATTTGTGAACTGTTAATAAATTTGGTGTTGTGGAAGAGATAATAACAAACTAGTATTTATTAAACAAATTAAATAAAAAACAAACACTAAATTATAAAAATCCTTCTCGAACATAATTAAATATCTACCCGTGTAATTTTAATGCAGAATTAGGGCAAGCGGTCTCAAATTCTGTACGCAGCTTTTCTAATACATTTTCACTGAACCTTCAGTGCCTGCTTTTGTTTTTAATCAATTTATTTAGGCCAGGAGTTTTTAACAGAGGTTGCGGTTCATACCGTTGTAAGACAGGTTTTTTAAAAGTAGACCACAGGCATTTTAAATCTGTGCTGGTTAATATTTCCATACTCAATATATTGTTTTTGGAACAAAAAGAAAAACCAACAGAAACCACACAAAAAAAAAAAAAAGAAAAATCAAATATTACAATCAATCAATGCCCTGATCTTGGCTTCTTTCATTTTGGTTTGTTAACCACCTGGCACAAAATAATAGGATAGCTGAAATGTGTTTGCATGTAGTTCCTGCTTTACATGTGCAGGACATATTTAAAACTTCAACATCATTACTAAATTTTAATTTCCCAGTGACTTCGTGAGGTGGTGTTCTCAAACTGCTTGTTTGTAAACATAACCCACATATGTCGACATGCTCATCATTTTTGTCCAAAATTCCGCACAACATAAGATTTCCGGCGTTTAACAACTCTTCTCCTTCAACTACACACCTAGAAGAAGGTGTTGCACTTAAAAAATTTAAATAATTTAATAAAGATAGCTGTTTATTATCCATTGCAAATCGATGATTTAACATGTAAACAAATATGGACAACTTTCACATTACTCGTTTCAATCAGCTGTTCATAGCGCTTTTAGCGCCGCCATCGGGCATTGTTGTATCCAATAGGTGACAGTAAATTGTGATTGTGACAGTGATGAATTTTATAAGAAATTTTAAATATTAGCACCACATTTTTTATTTTCAAATGGTGTAGTGTAATTAATAATATTTTAAATGGTAAATGCAAAAGAAATATAAATAGTGTAATAAAAAAAAATGGCACAGACTAAATTTAATATGTACAATAAAAGTAAATATAAAAGTAAAAAATAAATACTTGTTATTTATTTCATATGCTTGCTTGCAAATAAAATAATAAAACTTAATGCTTACTGAAGTATTAACTTTTCACAATTGTAATTAATTTTAATTTTAGGAAATTAATTAGGAGAGTTGTAAATAAATTAATCATAATTTTCGGTTCAAGGCAATCTTTAATTTTCTACCAAAATTACATTTTATTTTTCAATTTTGGTAGAAAATTAATGATCGCGCGATTCATAGCAATTTAAAATAGAAAAATATATTTGTGTGCACTGCGGGTTGCATACTATCTAATTCTAGTTCATATTACAACCACGAATGTCGCAACTATCGCTGTCCAAAGCCGTAACGTGGGAGTCCGCTATCTTCCTTGTTTTATAATTTGTGATTTTAACATGAAAACATTTTATTTGATTTAGTTGTTTCTTTATTTCATATATAATTTTACAAAAAATGTAATGTACGCATGATTACAATACATAATAAATTACAAATTATTATTATTTGAATACCTGCACTCCGTCTATCAGATTTGCCTGAATCAAATCTGGCGCCTTTTTGGATGTCACCTACTGACCAATTATTACACAGATCTCTCTGACAATATTTTATACTGCATTTATTGGATGGTGTTTGAGAGCACACTTTTTTCTCCGCAGCTGACCAATCTATTTTTGAAGAATCGTTACCAGGTACGTACGCGCACAGACGATTAGTAGTAGATACTGGCGACGCAGAGAGGTAGAAACTCGCACAGAACTGATGTGTTTTTGCACAGGTTACAGGATTAACAGCTGTGTCGCAATTTTCACACTTATAACATTTTAAGGTATTAGCGTTTTCAAAAATAAGAATAAAAACTATAATTCCAGTGATATACATAATAATTTCGTTCGTTTATTTAAAATTGCTAATATAAATAACATGAATTTGTTTTGAATTGAAACATAAGGATTTTATTTCCATGGTTACATTATGATTGACGGCAAAAAGTTATATCGCCGGTTTTATAAAGCTATAGTGCCGGTCGCTATGGCGTAGTGGTCAGCACATTTGACTGCTAACAATGGGGACTCGGGTTCGAATCCCGGTGATGGCATGGATGTTTGTATTTGTTATAAAATTTCTAATGTATAAGCTGTTCACTTTTGTAAGAACACACTAGATCTGGTTATTTCGGTTACTTTTATGGTGTGTTACTGACTTTAAATGTCAATTAAAAATATTTCTTACGCTGTAAAACCGACTTTAGGTTGATAAGGTTATGATAATTATAAATAATATATCATTTTTCATTATGACATCTGTCAAATGCATCGACATTTTAAAAAATTTACATTTTTTAATACCAACATGACATACAGCTTCAAAGGTGCAAACTATTGAAAACAAAACTCCCTCTTAGCTTGTTCTTACAAAAGTGAACCGCTTATAATATTTAAAATTTCTTATACAGTCTGTTCCAAACGGTTAAGCGGAACTAAATTTTGCAATCTAGTTACTTTTATCGTTTAAATCGTGCTTTTCGACCGTTTTGTTTAAGCTTTGTAAATCATACTTACAATAAACATTTTTGGTTAAGGTTAATATCATTTTAAAATGTCATTTTCTTTATATTTTGATTTTTTGTGTCATTCTTAATACAAATTTCCCATTTACAGTCTGTTTCAAACGGTTAGGCGGAACTAGATTTTGCAATCTAGTTACTTTCATCGTTTAAATCGTGCTTTTCGGCCGTTTTGTTTAAGCTTTGTAAATCATACTTACAATAAATATTTTTTGATTAAGATTAATATCATTTTAAAATGTCATTTTCTTTATATTTTGTTATTTTGTGCATTCTTAATACAAATTTCCCATTTATTTATTTTTTTGTCATTAAAATTTGTAAAAAAAAAATAATTTAATTTTGACATGTCATTCGTTTTTGTCATTTTTGACATTCCAACATGAAAAATGAAATAACCCAAGCAAGGTCCCTTCTCGTGACAACCTAAAAGAACAAAATTCCCATTTAGTTCCGCCTAACCGTTTGGAACAGACTGTATTTATTTTTTTGTCATTAAAATATATAAAAAAATAATTTAATTTTGACATAGGTCATTCGTTTCCATGGTTTCATTGTTGTAATTTTAAATTTTGACATTCCAACTTGAAAAATGAAATAACCCAAGCAAGGTCCCTTGTCGTGACAACCTAAAAGAACGAAATTCCCATTTAGTTCCGCCTAAGCGTTTGAAACAGACTGTAAAATTCATCGCTGTAACAATCACAATTTACTGTCACCTATCGTTAAAACGTCAAAAACAATTGCCGAAAATTGCCGATAATGAAGTGTTCTCAAAATTTTGGTTAAAAAAAAACGCTTTTAGCGCTGTCGGTGGATGGAATATAACTTAAAACCGTTTCAAGGCCGTGTATATGAGTTTCATACCCCTGGTCCAAACCATGGAAAGAGGCAAGGTGGAGACAGCAGCTCGGTACAACGTATATTCTAACAAAAAATACCTAATGACAACTTACAAAAATGAAAATTCCAGTTAGTTCCGCCTAATCGTTTGGAATAGCCTTGTAGCAACGAAGTTAAAATTTAACAGCGTTGCTAAAATTTAGCATAGCTTTATAAAACCGGCCATATAACTTTTTGCCGTCAATCACAATGTAACCATGGAAATAAAATCCTTTTGTTTCAATTTAAAACAAATTCATGTTTTTTATATTAGCAATTTTAAATACACGAACGAAATTATTATGTATATAACTGGAATTATAGTTTTTATTTTTATTTTTAAAAATGCTAATACCTTACAATGTTATAAGTGTCAAAGGTGCGATACAGCTGTTAATCCTGAATACTGTATACAACTTCATAGTCCTTTCTGTATGAGTATCTACACGACTACAGGGTCAGTACATAGTGTGAAACGTCAGTGCGCGTACTTACATTTTAACGATTCAAAAATAGATTGGTGGTCAGTTCACAAGAAAAAAGAGTGTGACAGACATTCATTCTCCGACAAATGTAGTGTGAAATTTTGTCACAGAAATCTGTGTAATGGTTGGTCAGTAGGTGACATCCAAAAGGGCCCCATATTTGAACCAGGCAAACAAGAAGACTCCAAATCGGATTCAGGCAAACAAAAAGACTCCAAATCTGATTCAAGCAAACAAAAAGACTCCAAATCTGATACACGGAGTGCAGGTGTTCAAATGATAATAAATTATAACTTATTATGTATTGTAATCATTCGTACATTACATTTTTTGTAAAATTATATATGAAATAAAGAAACAACTTTCAAATAAAAAATGTTTACAATATCCCCCTTCAAACTTTATACAGATGGCAGCACATAACGACTACACTAATACAATGTTCCGTAACTGCACACCTAACTACCGCGGTCGCGGTTACGGTAAAGTCGTGGTAAGTTGTGGTTACCCAGTAGTTACCTGAAAACGAGTTTTAGTTACGGAACGGTAGTCACACTTCACAGTTGATAAAACAGACAACTGAACTGTCACTTTATGGACATTATAGGTTATAGATATTCTCTTACAAACTTATTAATAAAAATATTTGTTTTATTAGTACTTGTTTACAATGGCACATTATATAAGAACATATATGATTTTTCCCGATATTATTTTTCACGACATCGATCAATATTACTAAAAATCAGTTATAATCCGTCTCAATTTGTAATACGAAACTAAATCTGGTTACTTTGGTGACTGTTATGGTGTAAACAGACTTTGGCGTATCCATACGAACCAATACTATGACAATATTATAAATGTATTGTCAAAATACAACATAAAAAATGAACTTTTACTGTTAGTTCCGTATTACAAAATGAGACAGATAATACTTACACTCATTCTTACTGTTTTAATTATAGACTATAGTAAAATAATATTATAATTTACTACTTGCACTACAAAGAAACGATTAATTCCCTCCACTTAACTCTCGCCTTATTGTAATTGTTTTGAAATTCCCGCCTTTTGTAGTTTACATTAGATCTGAAGTTTGTAGTGGGAGGAAATAACCACACTAACCGCGATATTTCTACGGTTAGTTTGGTTACAAAAAAGTAACCAAAATTTTCAGTAACCGCGTTCCGAAACTTAACAATTTTCCTGAAAAGGTTAATGTCGTACACTTTCGGAACGGGAAACTTCAACCGCGGTTACTTTCGTCGAGTAATGGAACATTGTAAAAGAAACAACTTTCAAATAAAATGTTTGGCCAATGTTTACAATATCTCCCTTCAAACTTTATACAGATGGCAGCACATAACGACTACACTAAATAATTCAAGAATTTTCAGTGGCTCTTGTTGAATTTCTTGTATATATCTACAAACAAATAATTAGTTTTTAAGTTACCATGTCAGCAACATACGTTGATAACAATAACAACGGTTAAAAGTGTCAACATAAAAAATATTCTGAAGTCGATGTCAATAATTATATTCAGGTTGTACAAACAAATTTAAGAACAATAAAACATTTCATATATTGGATTATTTGATTCATCTTGTTGTCCTGAATATCACAACAGCTCTAAAACAATGGTTTCTATAGACGGTTCACCTTTGTAAGAACAAACTAAGAGGGAATTTTGTTTTCAATAGTTTGCACCTTTGAAGCTGTATTTCATGTTGGTATTAAAAAATGTCACTTTTTTAAAATGTTGATCCATTTGACATGTGTCATATTGAAAAATGATATCTTAATTATAATGATCAGGGGTATGAAACTCATATACACGGCCTTGAAACGGTTTTAAGTTATATTCCATCCACCGACAGCGCTAAAAGCGTTTTTTTAAACCAACATTTGAGAACACTTCATTATCGGCAATTGTTTTTGACGTTGTAACAATAGGTGACAGTAAATTGTGATTGTGACAGTGATGAATTTTATAAGAAATTTTAAATATTAGCACCACATTTTTTATTTTCAAATGGTGTAGTGTAATTAATAATATTTTAAATGGTAAATGCAAAAGAAATATATATAGTGTAATAAAAAAAATGGCACAGACTAAATTTAATATGTACAATAAAAGTAAATATAAAAGTAAAAAATAAATACTTGTTTATTTATTTCATATGCTTGCTTGCAAATAAAATAATAAAACTTAATGCTTACTGAAGTATTGACTTTTAACAATTGTAATTAATTTTAATTTTAGATAATTAATTAGGAGAGTTGTAAATAAATTAATCATAATTTTCGGTTCAAGGCAATCTTTAATTTTCTACCAAAATTACATTTTATTTTTCAATTTTGGTAGAAAATTAATGATTGCGCGATTCATAGCAATTTAAAATATCTATAAAAATATATTTGTGTGCACTGCGGGTTGCATACTATCTAATCCTAGTTCATATTACAACCACGAATGTCGCAACTATCGCTGTCCAAAGCCGTAACGTGGGAGTCCGCTATCTTCCTTGTTTATAATTTGTGATAATGATCATAACCTTATCAACCTAAAGTCGGTTTTACAGCGTAAAGAATATTTTTAATTGACATTTAAAGTCAGTAACACACCATAAAAGTAACCAAAATAACCAGATCTAGTGTGTTCTTACAAAAGTGAACAGCTTATAGAAGCGAGCTAACCATCTTCTATGGTCTATTTCAAAGTAGAAAAATGTGTGTAAGAAGATAGGAGCTGTTTGTCCTTGCTTCGGATTGGTTTAAATCGTCATCCCTATTACACTGTAAAAATATATTTTTTAGTCCAAGTTGACAGATGTTCAGTGTCGTACATTGGAAATATACAGGGTGTTAGGTCCGGCACAGTTTAAAAGACAGCATTGTGACGTAGAATGCAATCGATCGATATAAGGGAGGTATTGTGATCATATCGATTTTGAAATTTCAAGATTTCGATGGATCTCCACGAATTGAGGTCCCTACATAACGTTTTGATTATTTTTAGCGTGATGTCTGTCGGTCTATCTGTCCGTCCGTCTGTCAGTCCGTCTGTCTGTCTGTCTATCTGTCTGTATGTCTGTGTACACGTGCAGAGCAAATTCGACTGAAAGGATTTTTATGAAACTTCATATTTAAGCTTCTATCATCAATGGCACGATTTGATCAACTTTTGGTAAAAATCGATTGACTAAAAATGGGAGTTTACTCGCGTCGATTTTCAGATTTTTGCGAATATTTCACAACAGAAAAATATTTCGAAAAAATTATTGAACAAAAGTTGCTATAAAAACAATAACTAACAACTTTTATTTGAGACATTTTTGGATGAAACGAAAAAAGTCTCATTACCGACCGCCAACATAAATAAGGGAGGTATTGTGATCATACCGATTTTGACATTTCGAGATTTCGATGGATCTCCACCAATTGAGGTCCCTACATAACGTTTTGACTATTTTTAGCACGATGTCTGTCGGTCTGTCTGTCCGTCCGTCTGTCCGTCCGTCTGTCCGTCCGTCTGTCCGTCCGTCTGTCCGTCCGTCTGTCCGTCCGTCTGTCCGTCTGTCTGTGTACACGTGCAGAGCAAATTTGGCTGAAACGATTTTTATGAAACTTCATATTTAAGCTTCTGCCATCAATGGCACGAGTTGATCAACTTTTGGTAAAAATCGGTGGACTAAAAATGGGAGTTTACTCGTGTCGATTTTTGTGAATATTTCACAACAGAAAAATATTTCGAAAAATTTTATTGAACAAAAGTTGCTATAAAAGCAATAACTAATATCTAAAAAATTTCGAATAATTTCTGTAAAAAGTCTCAATTTTTTCATACTTATATGTAACGTTTACATGGTCATGATAAATAAGATCTCTATTAGAAAATATTTGACCAAGTTATTTCTACTCTGCTGCTAGAATGTATTTTATACAAGTATTTTGTGATGGCGGTCGGTCCTGTGGTGGCCACAGCTGATTTTTTTATAGTTATATGTAACGTTTCCATGGTCGTGATATCTCTGTTAGAAAATATTAGGCCAAGTTATTTCTACTCTGCTGCTAGAATGTATTTTATACAAGTATTTTGTGATGGCGGTCGGTCCTGTGGTGGCCACAGCTGATTTTTAGGGTTTTGTAGGTATCACCAAAAAACCCTTATACCGTCATTTTGTCGTCTGTCTGTCTGTCTGTCTGTCTGTCTGTCTGTCTGTTCGGTAAAAATTGTAGCCAAACGGCTAAACCTAGAGAGTTGAAATTTGGCATGCTTATACAACTCTTTGACCCGCACATAGGAAAAATACTAAAACATCTAAAAAACATACCCCCCTAAAAATATAAACAATTATGTGCACATCGAAAACAAAAATATTTTTTTTAAATTCTGAGTAGGGTATCAAATGAAAGCCCTTAGTACGTGGATTAACTATCAAATTTTTATTTTTGCAAAATAAATTATTTTGATGCGATTTTTGCCAAAAATGTGCAAAAAAAATTTTGTCCCACACCCTGTAGACCAGATGGTTTAAACTAAAAATCTAAAAAAATTCTAAGTAATGTATATTGGTGTGAACCGAAATAGTACAACAGGAATTTTTGATCAGATTATGTTTTTGGAAAATAACGCATTTTTTGTGGTTTTTTGGTTCACAAAGTACAAAAGTTATACCAATGTAAGACACTCACATGCATAGCGTTCGATGGCTACATGCGTTAGAGCGCTCTTAAACTGGCTGGAAAACGAAGGGTTTCGAGTTCGAGTACGGAGTGAATTTTATTTTTTCTGTTTTTTTTTTTTGCATTTTTATTATGTTGAAATTATTTTGTCAAAATTCTAGTTATATTTTGACAAATGTTGTATTTAATTTTTATGAGCGTAAATTTAATAACCAGTCTTATTATATGATTAACAGACGATAAATTATTTTTAAAATATCGTTCATTTTGCCGTGATTACTACAAGGTAAAATTTGTCCTACACACTCAGCATACCGCCTTCACTTATTATATACCTGCGAAACCCTGAAATCTGTGAATATTCACACTAAACATCAATTTTTTTTCTTTTGTTACTGTAGCATCCTAATATAAATAAATAAATATTTAATTATTTCTTTATTTTGTTTCAGTTATTTGGATTAATTTCATCGATGTTGTTATTTTGCACGGTACGCCATAAGAGATCTACTCATAGCTATAAGTCCTTTGCCCAGCAGTCTCCAGTTATGCTGTAAAGTAAGTTATAAGGAACAAAGTGATAAACTATCAATAAGAAAGGTGGGTAACATCAAATAAAAGAGCTCGAACACTAGGAAATGCCAGGCATGCGATCATAACTGTACCTACCTACCAGGTGAATACTTTTATACCGGAACATAATAAATAACATTGAAATCTATAAAAAAAAAAACAAAATGCGATTTCTGCTTCCCATATTAACTTACAAGCTTATTACAACTTATTCTGTAATGGCGCGTCTACATCGAGGCAACATGGTGGCATGCGACCGTTCGACATGTCGCATGCTACCAATGTGCAGCGGTGTGATGGGAGCCGTGCGACATGTTGTTCGTTCCCGTTATTTGGCGGTAAACATCAAAGAGTTTTCATGCGACACGTACCACTTCTGAAAGCTACATGTTCGCCATTTTGATATTTGATAGTTGTTATTAAAGAAGTATTTCGGAATTCCAGAGTTAATATTTTTGTGAATTTCTCGGTATTCTAAAAGGTTCAGTTTAAGGCTTTTATTGTGAATGTGTAGGATTTTAAAGTCATTATCGGAAAGGTTATGATTATTGGAGATCATATGTTCTGCTATGTTGGACTGTTCTACTTTTTTATTTTGGATGGCTTTCAAATGTTCACCAAATCTTGTAGCAAATTTTCGACCAGTTTGGCCTATATATGAGTCATTCTTTTTCATCGAGAGACCCCATGCTGTCCAAAAATATATTAGTCTATGAAAGGTCTACCAGGGCTCATTCGATGCTTATTGTAGTCTAGTTTCGAAATCCGAGTGGCTCTTTTACGGAAACATCGTAACTTATCAAATATGGCCACCAATCCCACGTGACCTCTACCTTTTCTTCGATAAATCGATTATAAAGTCAACACAATCGAGTCAATTTGGGTGTCAAACCCCTGAAAATGTTACCTAAAGGTAGTTGAGGCGGCTGTTAATGAATCCAGGGTCAAATTTAGAAAATTCAATATGGCGGATGCAATATGGCGGCCGAAACCACGTGACAAGTGAATATTTTTTAAAAAATGATTTGATTTCAATATAATATAATGCCTGGGGGTTTATGGGGTTATGCGGAAAATTAAATATGGCGGATCCAATAAAGCGGATTCAATATGGCGTTTTAGAATTAGAATGTGAGATGGAAAGGTCTAAGAAGTTTAAGGAACGATTATTTTCTATCTCCATAATAAATTTTATTGAAGGATTGATATCGTTAATATGGTTGAAAAATAATTTTAATTGCCTATTACTACCTTCCCAAAGACAACTAATATCATCAACATAACGATACCAGAATTTAATACAGTGACGGTATTTGTTGGAACTACTAAAAATAATTTTCTCCATATAAGCTGTTCACTTTTATAAGAACACACTAGATCTGGTTATTTTGGTTACTTTTATGGTGTGTTACTTACTTTAAATATCAATTAAAAATATTCCTTACGCTGTAAAACCGACTTTAGGTTGATAAGGTTATGATCATTATAATTAAAGTATGATTTTTCATTATGAAATATGTCAAATGGATCGACATTTTAAAAAAGTGACATTTTTTAATACCAACATGACATACAGCTTCAAAGGTGCAAACTATTGAAAACAAAATTCCCTCTTAGTTTGTTCTTACAAAAGTGAACAGCTTATATGATCCATAAATATTTCTGACAATAGGAGGATTTTTGTTCCGGGATAAAAGTATCCACTTGGTATATCTAAATACTCGTTGTCTTGGCTTTAAACCCGAGCGCTCATTAAAGTAACACTGATAGTGGTATAACAATGATCTGACAATGATTTAACGAAGATATAATTTAAAAGTAACATGATTTAAATAAAGCCTCATTCATAGCTCATGTTTTAATAGACTACGCGTAATTCATAGTGCATAATGTTAATGGATAATGTTAGTGGCTAAGCACAACACTTTAGTACATTTCATAGCTCATGTTTTAATAGATAAATCGAGCTAGCTGCCATCTACATGCAATAGAAATTACTAAACAATTTATAATAAAAATATCTTGTTATTAAATATATGTTTTTTTTTATTAATGTACTTCTAAAAAGAACCAAAATAATATTTATTAAGTTAATTATTAAATAAAATAACTATAATGTTTCTGAAGCTACTCGCACTAACCTAACTTTTTGATTTTACAAAAAAAAGTTAACTTTTGTTTCCACCCTGTTTCCCAGAATTGTTGGTCTAAAAATCTGAAAAAAATCTCAATAATGTACATTGATGGAAACCAAAATAGTTCAAAAGGAATTTTTGTCAGATTAATTTTTACCGACCGTCAACATATATAAGGGAGGTATTGTGATCATACCGATTTTGACATTTCGAGATTTCGATGGATCTCCACGAACTGAGGTCCCTACATAACGTTTTGACTATTTTTAGCATGATGTCTGTCGGTCTGTCTGTCTGTCCGTCTGTCTGACCGTCTGTCTGTCCGTCTGTCTGTCTGTCCGTCTGTGTACACGTGCAGAGCAAATTCGGCTAAAATGATTTTTATGAAACTGCATATTTAAGCTTTTGACATCAATGACACGAGTTGATCAACTTTTGGTAAAAATGGGTTGACTAGAAATGGGAGTTTACTCGTGTCGATTTTAAGATTTTTGTGAATATTTCACAACCGAAAAATATTTCGAAAAAATTTATTGAACAAAAGTTGCTATAAATGCAATAACTAATAACTTTTATTTGAGACGTTTTTTGATAAAACGAAAAATTTCGACAAATATTTGTAAAATTTTTTTTAATTTTAAAAGTCTCGTTTTTACCGACCGCCAAAATATATAAGGGAGGTATTGTGATCATACCGATTTTGACATTTCGAGATTTCGATGGATCTCCACGAATTGAGGTCCCTACATAACGTTTTGACTATCGCATGATGTCTGTCGGTCTGTCTGTCTGTCCGTCTGTCTGTCCGTCTGTCCGTCTGTCTGTCCGTCTGTCTGTCCGTCTGTCTGTCCGTCTGTCTGTCCGTCTGTCTGTCTGTCCGTCTGTGTACACGTGCAGAGCAAATTCGGCCGAAAGGATTTTTATGAAACTTCATATTTAAGCTTCTGTCATCAATGGCACGAGTTGATCAACTTTTGGTAAAAATCGGTTGATTAAAAATGGGAGTTTACTCGTGTCTATTTTAAGATTTTTATGAATATTTCACAACAGAAAAATATTTCGAAAAAATTTATTGAACAAAAGTTGCTATAAAAACAATAATTAATAACTTTTATTTGAGACGTGTTTTGATAAAACGAAAAATTTCGAATAATTTTTGTAAAATTTTTCTAAATTTTTTCCAAGTCTCAATTTTTTCATACTTATATGTAACGTTTCCATGGTCATGATAAATAATATCTCTGTTAGAAAATATTAGGCCAAGTTATTTCTACTCTGCTGCTAGAATGTATTTTATACAAGTACTTTTGATGGCGGTCGGTCCTGTGGTGGCCACAGCTGATTTTTTTATTGTTGAAAAAATATATATTTTATTTTAAAAGTTCATGTAGTATTTTAAGGAAAATCTCTTAGTACATAGAATAACAAACGGTACATTATTTTCAAAATATTGTTCATTTTGACTTGATTATCGCAAAAAAAAAAAATAATGTTCCACACATATAGCTGCTTTAACTTGGGTACTAGATACCTGAAAAAACTAAAATATGTGAAAATTCACACTTCGCATAAATTTTTTATTAGATTCAACACATTTACTAATTAATACATCATAAACTGCAGCCACAAGTCTTTTTAGAATTTCCTGTATAATATATTCGTCTATTTTGAAATGTATCACTGTATACCTGCAAAACCCTGAAATATGTAAAAAATCCCACTTCACATCTATTTTTCAATATTAGTTTCAACATTTTTACTAATAATTATGTCACAAGCTGCATCCACAAGTCTTATTCGAATTTCAAGTATAATATATTCCTTCATTTTGACAGTTGTCAGTGTTTTAATGTTAATGTTAATGTTAGAAGTTTGAGGTATACAAACTTCTAACATTGTGCGTTAAATATTTTCTTACGCTTATCCACTAAATTGGAGCTATGAATGCTTATACGGATTTGTGTAGAACTAACATTGTTATGCGTTAACATTAACACTATGAATTACGTACTATCTATTAAAACATGAGCTGTGAATGATACTTTAAGCGATCACTGTTATGATACAGCTTAGTGATTATATTATTGGAGGAAGAAGACATATGATTTAAAATGTTAGATGCATAGTAATTGGGTCTATTATGTATCTTAAAAAGTTAAAAATTAACCTCAAAGTCGAAGTTAAAAAAAAGTTAACCATGCTTTACAATATTTTGTTATTCTGTAACTCTATGGCGTTAAAATTTTAACCTCGGTGTGGTTAATTCAGTAGGTTATATTTGGAATTTAATTCCAGCCAAAACTACCCCCGGTCAAATTTTTGATTGACAGTTCTTTTCAGTCGTACCAACACCAACTTTTTAGTTTTTGTTTACAACTTAACTTTTAGTAGTTTATTAAGTTGATAAGAAGTTTATTTAGATCATATAATTAAATATAAACTTAGAACAATTAAACAATATTTATAAATTGGTTTACTATAACCAAATTTTTGTCTGCCATCTGAACCTAAAAATTTTTAAGTTGGCAATGAAAAGTAATAAGAGATGGAAGATATAAAATTTATCACTGTCTCTTATTTTTTTCCCCCACTATATTCTGTAGTATCAAAAGTTGAAATGACGTCAGAGTTGGATAGTATTGAAAAAAGTATTGAATTATTAGAAAATGTTACTTTTTAATCACAAAAGATACAGAACGGATATATTCTGTATCATCATATGTAATATCAGTTTGATGAGCGCTCCGCCTAAACTGACCCATGTAGAGCTGTTAGCGATCAAATATTTAAACAAAACTCAGTGAATATATTTACAACAGCCATATATTTATATATTATTATATATTTGTAATCTATTTTTATATTCCAAGGTGCTAATGTTAGAAAAGATACAAACTAGCATTGTCTGCAATAATACAAGGTGTCTCAAAAGAAATTTTATATTTAGTGGATCGATTAAAAAAAAAGTAAGCCGTATATAGAAAAAATGTTTATTAATTATTAAAATACACTTTTTGGGGATTTATTTCTTAAAAATAATATCGTCTAAATGTAGACCCTCGCGTTCTCGGCACTCATTTAATCGAACAGTAAAATTACTTATGACGTCTCGGCAGGTGGTCTCAGGGATGGCTGCCATTTCGTGACGGATATTTTCTTTCAAATGCGCCAGTAAAGTCGGTTTATTGGCGTAAACTTTAGATTTAAGATAACCCCATAGGAAAAAGTCCATAGGGGTTAAATCTGGACTGCGTGGAGGCCAATTTATACCACCTCTCCGGGAGATCAATTTGCCTGAGAAAATTTCACGAACACGTGGCAGAGACATATTGGACGTGTGTGAAGTTGCTCCGTCCTGTTGGAACCATGTTCTTTGGTTATAGCCAGGAAAGTTTTGCAGTTCAGGTACCAAGAAGTTGTCTAACATCTCCACATAACGCTCTGAATTCACTGTAACTGCACGCCCCCTTTCGTCTTCAAAAAAGTAAGGGCCGATAATTCCTCGCGCCGACATCGCAGCCCATACGGTCACTTTAGGCGAATGTAGGGGTTTCTGATGTTTGCGTTTCGGATTCGTTGCACTCCAGTAGCGGCAGTTCTGCTTATTCACGTGGCCATTAAGATGAAAATGAGCTTCATCCGAAAACAAAATGTTGGTAAACGTTGAAAATCGCTCAATCACCTGATTTACGAAATTAAGCCTCTGACTGGCATCTTGGGGCTTTAATTCTTGTACCAATTGAATTTTGTAGGGGTGCAGCTTTAGTCGCCGAATCACCGTTTTTGTAAAACTCTCGCACGCATAACGCGCGGTCTGCTCCCGAGAAACGCTCCATAGCGACTGAATTCCCAAGAGCCAGGCTACCGATTGACATAACCCCCGCGCCCCTCGGATACGTTGCGTTCACGCAGTAAGCTAAATAAATATAAAATTTCTTTTGAGACACCTTGATCAAGATATTATTACTAGTGATGTGCCGGATCACGCAAAAGCCAGAGCCGCGAATACGGATACGGACGCACTAATGCCCGGTAATACCTCAATCTCACGATAAGTCACATGACGATCTTACAGTATCAATTCACGCACAGCATCAATGTTTACGGAACAACAACCGATTTTGGACGAACAGCCACGATTGAAGTCGGCAAACCATCGATTAACAGTAGTCCTTGATGGTGCCTAAAGTCGAATTAAGTTCATCGATGCAATGTTATTGGGTTATTCCATGTCGAAAGTTGTAAAAAATAACGGCTCGAAAATGTTCACGATTTAATTCCATTTTTAGCCGAGATGAATTTTTTCAAGTTACTGTAAACCGCACAAATAGCGCTAAAATATATAACTTTACGATAGAATTGTCAGTTGCCAGATGGCAGCACAGTTTAGCGCAATCCCGAAATATTGAGAGGTGACATTACCGTTGGCGGCGCTGTACTTCAAGGCAATATGGCTGTTATATGCTAACAGCGAACAGGTTAATTTAAGCACAGTACATTTGTATTTTATGAAAATGTATCGACATTCTAACAAAAAATCAACACTAGAACATATGTAATAATTTCAAACAGTACTACAGTCGCGGAGTACAATATTTGACCACCAGACTGCGTATCCGAGCGTGTCAGTTCTCAATAAGCGGCAACGGATACGGATATAGAGCTCTGGCACATCACTAGTTATTGCCTGAAAAGTTGGCTTGTATCTTTTTACCATATTTATTACAACAGGAATGTTAGAAGCAGTTTTCCAGTACAAAGTAGAGATTATATTTATACAAGCATGTAAATAGTGATATGAACTTTATTTTTATAAAATTGTACTAAAATATTTAATAAATACCGTTGAACTACAATATACAAAATTATTCTTTTGTTTATGTTCTTCATTTTTCGGTAGGTATAACCAAGATTATTAAAGTATAGGGATTTGCAGCTAAGCACCCTACCATCTGGTGAGCGTTTCATGAACTTGTGTACTACAGATAACATTTCGTTTTGTGTATTGGTTTTGTATGAAGTTTGTTTTTTAAGTTTTATTATAATCATTGAAAAATGTATAATACATATTGTTGTGTGCCTATGTGCAATTCATTGAAAAGAAGAAACCCGGAAATATCGTTTCATTTGTTTCCACCAATATCAGACACCGTACGGTTCGAAACAAAATTGGGAAAGCAAGAAGTTAGGAATCGACGCGATGTTTAGATAAACAATTTAAAAATTGGAAAAAAAGTGAGCCCTTATATCAAAGTTTGCTCATTACATTTTAATGATAGTGACTACAAAAAATATTTTCAATTTTGTATTTATTATCGCATATCTTGAAAATTCCTGTTATTGTGTGTGGGTTTGTAATGCACAAGTCTGTAGGCATAATGCATAAATCTTTATGAACTCTCTGTTTTTTTCAGTGACTCCACACAATATTATATGCCCAGCATTGTAGATTTCTACCCCTTGGTAAACAACACGGGAATTATTATTTCCCCCAATATAGTTAAAATAATCGACAATGGAAAACCGCCATAACTTAAAACCAGATCACAAAATGTAGTATTTTAGATGTTTACAAGTAATGTCACTTCACAAAATCAGAAAATCCCAAACAATTATTTATTTTTTGTCGTTTTTTTGATACACTTTTCGCTATTATTTACTAGTAAATGTCAAGTGGTATCTGATTTAGAATGGTTTAAAAAAAAAATCCGCGTGGCGCTACGATCTTAAAATTTTTCCCCTATAAGGTTGTCTCATAACTTGTAATGTTGGGGGTAAATATAGGGTGACCATTCGTCCCGCTTTTTGCGGGACTGTCCCGCATTTTGATTGGGTGTCACGCATTAAGATGCGTCCCGCAAAAGTCGCATTGTAACAGATTTTGGGAGGTAAGGACCTTTTTTTTGCTCTTCACTTGGATTTGGGTGGTGAGGACTTTTTTTTTGCTCTTCACTTGCATTTGGGAGGTGCGGACTTTTTTTTTGCTCTTCACTTGGATTTGAGAGGTGAGGACTTTTTTTTTGTTCTTCACTTATATTTGGGAAGTGACGACCTTTTTTTGCTCCGTCCCGCATTGCCTTCTTAAGAAAATGGTCACCCTAGGTAAATAGAGAGGTTACGCGTCATCCGTATGCTAACGGGACGTCAGACTTTGTTTATCGTAAACGCTTCGATGGTGTAATGCTTAGAATACTGGCGTTCTTATTTGCAAACTCTAGTTCAATCCGGCCGCGAGGCAATTTCATTTTGTCCGTTTATTTTTCATTTTTATTTTGTTTAAATTATTTTTTCAAAATTCTAGTTATATTTGGGCAAATATTGCATAATGTCTCAAGACATCTATCGTTTTGTTTTGTAAATGAAATCAGAATAAAATACTTTATCGAATAATTAAAAATAAAATGTGTGTTCCTATTTAAAATAAAGTTTCACAACGTACTTTGAGAAATAAAAAATTTCTTCACCCATTGGTATTTTTTAGTAAAATAGTATTTGTTGTCAAATTTAAGCAACCTCGTAGCTCTTATAGTTATCGAGATAGCAACGGTGAGTAATTTAAAATGAACTGCGTCTAAGTAAACAAAATCCCTGGAATCCAGTCCGCCACTGGATATCCTTAAAAAAATATCACCTGTTGCACATTGAGGTTATGTTTTAAAAATAAAAACATTTCTAAGGTGACTTTGAATTTTGTAAAACACAATATGTTTCATAAAATAATAACTGAAAATGAACAGGAATTAATCAAAAAATTAGCGGAATTAATAGAAAAAGTAGCTCTGGAATCAATTAATGCTAGAAACGTATTTTACGTTGGTTTTTCAGGTAAGTAAAAATATTCAACTTTTACAACTCTAAGTTTAAAATTTTATCATTCAGGTGGTTCTTTGGTAAAGTTCTTGACTCTGGGTTTGTCAAGTATAAAATCTGATTTTTCAAAATGGAAAATTATATTTTGTGATGAACGAGTAGTTCCTTTCGACAGTCCGGATTCTACATTTGGAATTTATAAAAATGAACTGCTGACCAAAGTACCAATTAAGGAAGAGCAGTTTGTACAAATTAAACAAGGAATATCGGGTAAGAGAAGATTTATTATGAAGTATAGTATTATTTAAATTTCTGTTATTTTTTTAGCGAATGAAGCTGCCGATGACTACACTGTAAAATTAAAAGAATTATTTGGTTCAAACTTGCCTCGATTTGATATGTTACTGCTTGGTATGGGTCCAGATGGACATACTTGTTCTTTATTTCCAAATCATCGACTGCTGAAAGAGGTTGACCACTGGGTGATGCCAATCACCGACTCACCAAAACCACCTCCTAGCAGGATAACGCTAACATTCCCTGTTATTAATAACGCTAGGAACTGCGTGTTTGCTATGGCTGGACAAGGAAAGGCTGAAATGGTTAAGGTAAATATTACCATTCCCTTCTGTTTTATTGGGTTCTTTCCAGGGAGTAGGTTCTTTCACATATATTTAGAGTCGATTCAAATAGACTTGAGTACATCAATAAAAGCAGAGCTTCAAACCGTTATTTTTTTCGTTTAGGTTTTCGTTCCGGTTCAATTAAAAAATTATACAGGGTGTTTGTTTGAAACGGGGCACCTCGAATAACTCCTTTCTTTTAAGAGATACAAAAAATTCTTCAGAATAAAAGTTAAACTAGACAAAAAGGCCTATCTAAAGGTTACTATAAGAATTCTGAGGCACTTCCGGTTTCACCGGAAATGATGTTAACTTTTAATCTAGCATAGGGAATCGATAATTTTATATTTTTTTCCTAAAAGTACATTAAATTAGCTTTACAATGACACCAAAAAGTCATATTTTTATGTTAACCATTTCAAAATGGCGACCATTTATTTACAAAATAATATTCGACATAAGTTTTACAAAGTTGAACGTAGCAAGCTTTGAAAACAATAAAAAAAGAAACAAAATATCTCTAAAATAAACTATTTGACTATTTAGGAAAAAAAAACTTACTTTTTACAATTATTTTACAAAAAAAAAAAATTACAATTGTTCGATCAAACCACCATTATTGTCCACACATTTTCTCATTCTTAATAAAAACTTTTCCTCGCTGCAAAAAAATATAGAAATATATATTTTTGAAAAATAATTTAAAATTTTTTTGAGTCAATTACAAAAAAGCCGACCAGCGTAGCGTAGTGGTAACACATATGCTCTGCGTTGCTAAGGTCTCGGGTTCGAATCCCGTTCAGGCATGGAATTTTTCAAAAAATAATTGTCCTGGCTAATTGCCAAAGCAGCAATGGCAATAAAAATAAAAAAAAAACAAAATAAAATCTGAGGTACAGATTCAAAGCAATATCAAAAAGTCCATTTTTTTTCAGAATTTCTTGACAAAAAATGTGCCAAAAAAAATCACTTAATAATATACTTACAAAACCTGGCGTAAAAAAATCACATATTTTTCAGTAACTGGTAAAAATGGTGTACAGCAGCTTAGGCTGTTAGCGCCCAAAAGACGTATAGATTCACTATTGTATTAAAAATATTGAATCGAAAAATATTCCAAAAAAATATAGAAATATTTTCGAAAAAATTTTTAAAAATTTTTGAACCAAGTATATAATAAAATCTGAGGTACAGATTTAAAAAAAAATATCAAAAAATCCATTTTTTTGAGAAATTTCTTGAGAAAAAAAATGTGCCAAAAAAAATCACTTATTATATACTAACAAATCTTGGCGTAAAAAGATCGCATTAATTTTTCTGTAACTGGAAAAATGGTGTAGAACAATATTTAAGGTCCAGATTTTTTAAAAATTTGAAAAAATGATATGCTGCATCTTTGGCTAGTAGCTCCCAAAGAACATACAAACTTAGAGCTATTAAAAATATTGAATGAAAAACATTCCAAAAATTTACCTTCAGAATACTTACAAAACATTTAAAATTCACAAAATTTTTGAAATTTGAAAAAATGGTGTACAGCACTTTAAGCTATTAGCGCCCAAAGAACATACATACTTACAGCTGTTAAAAATATTGAAACGTAAAAACATTCCAAAAATTTACTTACACAATACTTACAAAAAAATTAAAATCAACATAATTTTTGGAAATTTGTAAAAATAGTGTGCAGCATCTTTGGCTATTAGCACCCAAAGAACATAAAACAAAGCTTTTAAAAATATTGAATCGAAAAAACATTTTCAAAACCATTTTCCTGCACAATATTTACAAAAATCTTAAAATCCACAGAATTTTTTGAAATTTGAAATAATGGTGTACAGCAGTTTAGGCCATTAGCGCCCAAAGAACATACTTAGAACTTACTTAGCGCTGTTAATAATATTGAGACGTAAAAACATTCCAAAAATTCACAATACTTACAAAAAATTTAAAATACACAAAATTTTTGTAAATTTAAGAAAATGGTGTGTAGCATTTTCGGCTATTAGCGCTCAAGGAACATACATACTTAGAGCTATTAAAAATATTCAATCGAAAAAACAAAATTTACCTGTACAATACTTACAAAAAATTTAAAAACCATAGAATTTTTTGAATTTTGAGAAAATGATGTGCAGCATCTTTGGCTATTAGCTCCCAAGGGATGTCAACTCAGTATAGGATGTCCCTTCTTAACCCTTCAATAGACACTCAACTTGTTTCATCACTATTGCACTTTTTCAAATTTTACTTTTCATAAAACTGGTAAAAATGTCTACACACAGCATTTATGGCTACTAGCGCTTAAGGTAGTTATTAATTTAAGGGTATTTTATACAAAAAATGCACTGGTGAACTTAGAATGATTCATAAACGATTGTGAACGAGAAATATTTGGAAAGATTAGTGACGTAGTGTCGACCAAAATTATCCAATAAAGGATTAAGTAAAGAAATTAATCCTCTTAATTAGTTTCGCTAATGAGAATTTTAATGTGGATTTTTTTGCGTAAACAATAAATGGTCCACGACAGCGCACAGCAATTTAAATATAAAAATTTAAAAATAATATTTTAAATTTATAATAATTTTGCTAACCAGTATTAGCATTATAGGCTATTCTAAACGTTTACGCGGAACTAAATTGCTTTTGCGTAGTTCTGTATTTTAACAATAAATGTATAAACAATAAATGGACCCCGACAGTGCACAGCATTTTAAATATAAAAATTTAAAAATGTTTTTTAAAATTTATTACAGGGCTTTGAACCGTTATTTTTTTCGTTTCGGTTTTCGTTCCGGTTCAATTAAAAAAATATATATCAGTTCGGTTCCGGTTTTTGTTCCGGCAAAAATAACGGTTTTTTTCGGTTTTCGGTTCAGTTCCGAGTGATAAATTTTTAAATGCTTTTATTTGTATTAAAAATTTATTTTCTACTATAACTTAGAAGAACATTTTATTCTTTATTTTGTAATAATCATACCAAGGTCGCTGCCAGGGGGGGGGGTTTCTGGGCGTTCCCCCCTCCCCTGAAATAATAGAATCGCAATTTCTTTTTTACTTGTCAGAAAAATTACGATTTTTTTTGCTCATCAGTTTAAAAAATAATCTTAAATAAAATGTAATTTGTAAAATTTATTTTTTTTCCAGCGAATTTTGAAAGACAATGAAGATCTACCTTCCAGAAATGTTCAACCCAAAAACGGTGCTCTTTATTGGATTTTGGACAAATCAGCAGCAAGTTTATTGTAAAATCGTTTGTTAGGAAATATTTAAATAATATGTTGAATGAATTTACAAGACAATAAAATTCTATTTTCTGTTAAAAATACTGTTTTTATTATTCTTATAACTAACCAGTACATTTTTTCTTATGTTTTAAAATTTCTGTTATTGTCAAATATAAAGTCTTTTTACAAGTGTCACATTCATACTTCTTGGCACCAGCTGATGGGGCTGCAGATTTTTCTGTTGTATCAACTAAAAAAAAAGGAATATTAAAAAAAAATGATGTGAAGTGTGAATTTTCACACATTTCGCAGGTATGTATGTGAGACAAACGCATAAAGGTGCCTGTCCACTTGAGAGTACTCTCGAGAGTAACTCTCACGGGTTTGTCCACTAGAGAGCTGATTTCGATCGGGTGGACTCTCGAGAGTACCTTGCGAGTTGCTCTCGAGAGTTACTCTCTCTCGAGAGAGAGAGAGAACTCTCCAGCCTGTGTCCACTTGATCAGTTGTGGAGAGTAGCCAAGATGGCGTCGTACTATAGAAAAGTCGCAGCAGCTGTAATAATTCTAACTATTTATAAAAAAAGAAAAAAGTTGAATAAAAAAATCTGCTGGATTAAGTCATGGATTGATAGAAGACGTGTTTGAGGTGCCTTCAATAATTTCTGAAAATCAAAAATGAAATGGTGCTGCATCTATTTTTAATAATAAAGTTGAATTGATTAATATTATTAAAAATTTATGTACTTTTAATAATTTTCTTATAAAATTTATTTTAAATATTATTAATAAAATTGCAAATCAAAATAGTTGAAGCTATAGCTTGTACTAAAAAATATTTAATAGAAGATTTAAAGGAATATGATTTTTCTTTTTTCTTAATAAAGGAATGTAAAGTAAAAGAAAGGAAAGTAAATTAATTTCTAATCCTATTCACGCCCCTATTCATGAAATTGAAGAAATAGAGATTATTCTTCCTGTAAATAAAGATGATAAAAAAAAATAAAAAAATAGATATTAAAAAGAAAAGGGTTATTACCTTTATATTTGAGGTATGTACCTAAAAGCTTAATTAGCATATTTTGTTGTTAATTACATTTTAGTAGATGATGTACAAAGTTTTTTGATACTTTAAAAAATAGTTTAATTCAATTAAATGTAATTACTAAAATAATTTAATAATTTTATTTTAGGCTCTACTTAATTATTTGGGGTAATTAGTTATTAACAAAAGTAAAAATTTACATAATTTATTCTATCAAAATAATTCTTTTAATCAGGTACATAATTTTCTAAACTTTATTTTAATAAAAAAAAAACATATATTTTTATTTTTAAATTGAATTAAATTTAAACTAATTAATTATTTTTAATAAAATTTAAAAAAAAATGGTTAATAGGTTGGTAATTTTCTAAATTTGGGGGTATAAAATTTCCTACAAAACATTATGTTTTTTCATTCTATCACGGTAATCGACACATTTCACGATCGACAGAATTTCCCGGAGTTCGTACAAGCCGATTAATTTATTTATTTTCTCCGGTGACGAATTTTTGAACATCTTGTAAGCAGACAGCTCTCGAGAGTACTCTCAGGAATTCGAACACAGTTCGTATTTGGCGAGCTACTCTCGGAGAGTGTAGGGAGCACGTGTCCACTTGCGAGTACGTTGAGAGTAGTTAGCTCTCGGAGAGTAGCTCGCCACTTTCTGCGAGTTACTCTCAGATGCCTGTCCACTTGAGAGTAACTGCTATCGAGAGCTTCTCGCCACTATTTACTCTCAAGTGGACAGGCACCATCAGGAATCCGAACACAGTTCGTATTTGGCGAGCTACTCTCGGAGAGTGTAGGGAGCACGTGTCCACTTGCGAGTACGTTGAGAGTAGTTAGCTCTCGGAGAGTAGCTCGCCACTTTCTGCGAGTTACTCTCAGATGCCTGTCCACTTGAGAGTAACTGCTATCGAGAGCTTCTCGCCACTATTTACTCTCAAGTGGACAGGCACCATCAGGAATCCGAACACAGTTCGTATTTGGCGAGCTACTCTCGGAGAGTGTAGGGAGCACATGTCCACTTGCGAGTACGTTGAGAGTAGTTAGCTCTCGGAGAGTAGCTCGCCACTTTCTGCGAGTTACTCTCAGATGCCTGTCCACTTGAGAGTAACTGCTATCGAGAGCTTCTCGCCACTATTTACTCTCAAGTGGACAGGCACCATAAGCCTTCAAAAAATTCCACTTTGTCGCATACCCCTTATATATTAAGGTCGGGCAAGTAAAAATGAGAAAAGTATAATATATGACAGACTTAAGTCCATTGTCAAAAGTGGAATTACCTGGTTTTTTATGCGCTTCTTTACAACTGGTTTCATGTTGCAGCTGTACCAGAAATGACCCAAACACTGTTGCATCACAGGTGGGACAAAGCAGTGGTGTTTCAGCAATTTGTTGTGCCAAATTCAGGGACCATTCTTCTTCAATTATACTGAAATATAAGAACCTTCATTATACCAGTACCATTATCAGTAGCGGCTGGTGAGTAAAATATTTGGGGGGACACTTTTTTCCCATATATATCTATTAAAATATAGTTATACGAGAAAAAAGTAAATAAATAAAAAATACCTGAAAATATGTTCTGCAACTAGAAAAACTGACAAATCTGGCACTTTTATTAAGATTTATGGTCAATATTATTATCATTTTTGTAGTTATTACTTCTATTACTATTATTATTATTATTATTAAAATTGCAATATTATTAAGACAATGCTTTGTAGTCAGAAACATAACATATTTGGTTATTTATTAAGCAGATACCTACACATATTCACATGTATTTAAATATTAGATTTAATCTTTTAGTTATGTTCTTTAATTGAAAGTTTATACGCAGTATCAAGTTGAAATCGTATATTTACCGATCCCAGCATGGCAAATTTGACCGAATAATGCATATGTTTATGAGACACATTATGTTTAAGAACTTTATCTTTGCAATGTTTAATATCTTTAACACTATTTACTGTCTTTATTTCATATGCGTCTGATGAACAAATCAAACACAGGAAACAAAAAAAAAACATTTTATTTATCACATCCACACAACCAACTTGTATTTAAATATTGTTTTTCACTAAACTTTCTATTAAATGTTCTATTTCCATTTTTATCCTGTTGGGAAATATTCAATTTTGGCCGATGAGGACCCATATTTTTACCGACCGCCAACATATATGAGGGAGGTATTTTGATCATACCGATTTCGAGATTTCGATGTATCTCCACGAATTGAGGTCCCTACATAACGTTTTGACTATTTTTAGCACGATGTCTGTCGGTCTGTCTGTCCGTCCATCTGTCCGTCCGTCCGCTTGTCTGTCTGTGTACACGTGTAGAGCAAATTCGGCTAAAAGGATTTTTATGAAATTTCATATTTAAACTTCTGCCATCAATGGCACGAGTTGATCAACTTTTGGTAAAAATCGGTTGACTAAAAATGGGAGTTTACTCGTGTCGATTTTAAGATTTTTGCGAATATTTAGCAACAGAAAAATATTTCGAAAAAATGTATTTAACAAAAGTTGCTATAAATGCAATAACTAATAACTTTTATTTGAGATGTTTTTTGATGAAACGAAAAATTTCGAAAAATTTGTCGTAAATTTTCGTAAAATTTTTTCAGTCTCAAATTTTCTTACTTATATGTAACCTTTCCATGGTCATGATAAATAACATCTCTGTTAGAAAATATTAGGCCAAGTTATTTCTACTCTGCTGCTAGAATATATTTTATACAAGTACTCTATAATGGCGGTCGGTCCTGTGGTGGCCACAGCTGATTTTTTATTAATAATTTTGTTTCATAGTTAAACACGTTAGTTGTATTAAAATATACAGTATATTTTAATAAAACTAACGTGCTTCATTCGATTCATTTTCACGTTTAAGTACTTGTCACAAATCACAACGACCGAACTAAGCTACGGGACACCGGCCGTAATTTACTAATACATACAACACTAACCTTCGCCGCTGTTGCCGTTACTAGGAAATTTTTGCTACACATGTAGATAAGAACATTAGATATTGCATGTGGCAACGCTGTATCTTTGGACACTCCGTGGAGTGTCCAACAACGCTCGGAAGAGTTGTCTTGATTTAAATTTTTTAAATCTAACATTTATATGAAAAATCTTTGAATAAGAAATAATAAAAATAAAAATATGCAGATATATCTAGCTACTTTAATGCAATTTTAAAGAAGTATAAATAAAGTATTAAATTTAGCTTTTTTACTAAAAATTTTTAGGAGGTCACTGTCCCAGCGCCTCCCTGTCTCAGCCGCCACTGACCATTATACCAAAAATTAAAAACTTACCAGTGATACGTAACGTTTTCTGAAACTTTTATTCCACCATATTGATAATCTTTTTGTACACTATAATTTTGGTCGAAAGGATTTGATTGAATGTTTAAAAGCTCTTCACTCGTACAGAATGTGTATAAAGTTTTCAAATCTGCATTCAGAAGTCTCTTCATTGTATAGCTCGCCCTTGTGTTCATAAAATTAACTATTTCATATATAAGTTCCTCGGAATTTAAACAATTTTGTGCTGATTCTTCACCTAAAATAATTTGAGATAAAATAATTTACTTATTAAATAAATAACTATATCTTTAATGACCGGTATTATAAAAACGTAACTAAAGGTTCAACTAGTTGCAAACTAAATTTGGTTGATAACTAATATTACAAGTTATTTAATTTCGGTATTATAAATCAAGGCAGCCTACTAACTAACTAGTTCATAACTAAAATAATTAAGTCTCAAGATTTACAACTGACCGGTAGATGTCTATACTATATTTCGCGATTTTTCTGTTGTAGCTTTAACACTTTAACGTTTATAACATATAATTTTAACTAATTTGGCCATAAGTTAACTACAATCTTAAATTAATAAATTATTGTTTTGTTACCTTGTAGTTTATTATTTAGTAATTTTTTCCATTCATTTCTTAAGTAGATAGCTTTCAGGAGTAACATTTTTCCTTGTCCAAAATGTGGAAGATCCATTAATAAAAATTCATCACATGCTATACGAGTTATAATTTCATTCGTTTGAATATTTTTACTGAACAAAAGAAGAGTCTGCAATGTTGGCATTCTCATTGTGTTCATTAGGTATACTTTAGTTGTCTCTAGAAGTGACCTAAAATATTATAACTTATACAGGATGTAACAAGATTTTTCTGATGTGTTCAGAAATACAAAAAAAAATAATGCAAATGAAATATGTAGTATTTTTAGAGTATGTTCAAGTTAACTTCATGCCAGGCGAATATTACAAGTCACTTGCGCAGAAACCAAATTTCGTCCATTACATTACCAACAACTAACTTAACACATTTCAGTGGGGTTACTTACTTTGATTTGTGTTTGACTACGCGTATTGTGCGATATTGTTTGTCTATTTCCGTTATTTTTATTTATTTCTCGTACGTTTCAAGGTATACCGTGTACTAAAATGAGTAAAAATGTATTTAAAATACATGATTTTGTGTGTTTGGTTTCCACAATAATTGTTTAAAACCCTAATGTACGTCAATGTGAACAGCTGTTTTCTCACGCAGAATTGGTGACGTAATTTATGATACCCTAGCATGAAGTTAATATGAACGTACTCTAGTAAACTATTTTTAAGTCCCGCTATAGGGAAATAAATTTAAGATCGTATTTTGGTGGGAATTAAAATAAATAAAAAAATTGTATTTTAGGGGTTGGCTTAAGTAAATTTTCGTGTTCATTTGATTAAAAAGAAATTGTATTTTAAGGGTTAGATTAAGTAAAATTTAGTGCTCTTTTGACTATTTAACATAGATAAATTTATTTACTACATAGACAAAACCATATAAACAAAATAGACAAAACGCATTTGCAACATAGACAAAACCATGTTTACTGGCAAAATCATGATATTTTATTGAAAATACAAATAAAAGAAAAAAATAATAATAAATAAATAGCTAATAAAACTTATAATAAATGTTAAAAGGTTTCTCCGTTTACTTGCATACAAAATGTTAAGCGATCATAAAAATGATTCAAAACATTCAGCAATTGCTCTTGAGGTATATTGTTGGATGCTTGAACAATTTTGTTTTGCAGTTCAGCAACATCCCTAAGTTCTCCATTATATACTTTGGCCTTTAAATATCCCCAATAAAAAAAAATCATTGGGTGCCAAATCCGGAGATCTCGCTGGCCAATTCATCGACCCTCCTCTTCCAATCCAGCTATTTGGGAAAGTTCTATGTAAATATTCTTTAACTATTCTAGAATAATGGACTTGTGCGCCATCATGTTGAAACCAGACTTGTCCATTAATATTCAGGTTTCACAACGCAGGTAATATTTGGTTTCGCAAAAGGGTTAGATATTTTGCGGCATTAAGGTAACCGTCAATAAAAAATGCTCTATAATATTGGTTCCTATTATCCTTGCCCAAACATTTAATTTTTGCGGCCTTTGAGTTCGGGAGGAATGAAACATGTAAATTTTCTCGACTCCAGTACCTAAAATTTTGTCTGTGCACTTCACCATTTAAAGTAAACGTTGCTTCGTCAGTAAATAAAATTCTTTGAAGCATTGTTGGGTCGGAATTAATTTTTTCAAACATTTCAAAACAAAAATCCATACGTACTGCTGCGTCCCTTTCTAACAATTCCTGATGATTTTCAAATTTGTACGATCAAAACTTTTCTTTTTTTAAGAAGTTAAAAACAGATCCAATACTGACACAAACGGTTTGTGCAATTGATCTTAAAGTATTTTGATTGTTTTCTTCCACTTGTAATAATATTTCCAACTGCTTCTCTTCTGTAAGCACGTGGGATGTTGTTCTTTTTTTATTATGTTTTGACTTAAGACATCCTTCGCGATGAAATTTATTAACTAGTCTTGAAATTGTAGAGGGATTTGGTATTGGCCGATCTGGATAAGTTGCACTAAATACAGCAGAAACTTCTCTTAAACTCATTTGGGAGTTATACCAAGTTACCATCATTATTTTTTCTTCATCTGTATACATGTTGATTAATTTTTAAATCAGCAAGGAGTAAAAGTATACACACTAATTGTCTATGTTGCAAATGAAAATGAACACGATTTATATTGCTGTCAAAAACTGTATCCATGGTAATGACATAGTACATGTTGCATTAAAAAATAAATTCACTGTATAAAACCCTAAAAATGGTATTTGAAGCCGATTTCAAATTCTTATAATATACTTACTGATAAAGTAGTAATCTGTGTTTCGAACTAAGAGGACTTTTACTAAAAAATCCTTCTGGAGGCACCTCTATATCATCGTCATGTAACTTCAAAGATTCACAATTATTTCCAAAATAACTCATCGGATGTAATGATACAAAAAATTTTTGTTTGGTGTGAAACAGCTGCTCATTATTAGATTTACAATAATTATACTCATCCGAAACAGCAATCTGTGGATACAATCCACTACATAATGTTAATTTCAACAATGTTAAGTCTCGATGACTTTCCGTAGAGGTTTCGTTCAGTAATTTTTGTAGCGTTTCATTATCGTGGTTTATTCTGAATTCAACATCTCGGATATCTGATTTCGAGGAATATTCTTCATCATCGTCTGCGTTTAAGTCGTGTTTGTATTTTAGTTTTTTGCGGTTTGATGATCGCATACTGTTTTTTAATTCATATCGCATGCTTTTTAGTTTTTTTAATTCTCCATGTCGTATAGTTCTTTCAGCACTCGACAATTCTTTTGAGATTTCTTTTTCTAGTAAATTTGAATCCTAAAAAATATGGGCATTTAATGTAAGTATTGTTAACAGATTTTAGTTCTATTTTTTACGCTGACTTTTTTTTAACCGGATGGGGATAAAATTCTTGAATGATCTGAAGTGGGAAAATTTTATGCATCATTAATTATCTTATTAACCCATTAATGGTTAAAGGTTCGTATACGCAACCTTTTAGAAATTATTTTTTTTGAAGGAAAGCAATTGTATTATTTTTATTGCATAATTATTTTACAAGCATTACTAGGATACAATAGCTTCGTGAATATTTTATTTCGCAGTTTATTTAAGGTACTATTACCGTCTAGAATTTTCAAAAACTCATTTTTTTTTTTTACGTATTTTGATTCTTTATACCTTCAATAATAACTTTCTAAAATATTAATTCAAAATTCTTACGAATACGCGATCAAAAAAGATATCGAGCGAGTTTCCTTAGCAGAAAAAGGCACCAACGCGGCAACGAAAAGCGGTCGCTTGGAGAAGAAGCAAGACCTACTGGAGCAACATCAGGCACTTGAGGATGAAGGTCTACTTCTGTACGGTCCAGGCATTGCCAATTAATTGATTGTAAATCATAAAAATCAATTTTAAAAACAATATTTACAAAATATGTAAAAAAACTTTAAACGCGTTTTTCTCGAATATATATTTTTTTAACTGGCGGACAGTTAATCTCCGGATCTACTGGGCTGATTTTAATAAACTTTGAAGCATTTTGTTTGTTTTTATATCCTGTGTGATAGTTTACCACAATTTGACCACAAAAAAATATATAAAATTTTTGAGTCTCAAAAAAGGTCGGAAAAAAAGTCGATTTTTGAAAAAAAATTTAAAATGTCCGCCATTTTTTTATTTTTAATGATTTTTCAATTTTTCTGGTAAACTATCACGTAAGAACACTTCCTTTTTGTAACGCATTTTGAATTTTATGTTTCATACTTACCGTTCCAGAGATTAACTGTCCGCCATGCAGTATTGTTTTTTTAAGAAGAAAATTTGAGCGCCCTCTACAAAATGTAAAATTAATAGAAAATAAAAATAAATTTTTTTTTTCGTAATCTTTAAGAATTGTTTTATATTTTTAAAAAAAAAATTGATAACCATATATAGTAAAGAAAGTGAAAAAAAAAATGTTGAATATATGCCATTTTTTAGCATTCTAGACGGTAATAGTACCTTAAAGAGTATATTTTTTTAAATATTTTGAAATTGGTCAATTTTTAAGAGATTTTCAAGATTTTACTGATTTATAAAAGCAGGCATTTTCTATACACTTGTTGGTAATATAAAAAATATATATACAGGGTGTTTGTTTGAAACGGGGTACCCCGAAAATCTCCTTTATTTGTAAAGATACAAAAAATCTTCAGAACAAGAGTTAAACTAGACAAAAAGGCCCATCTAAAGGTTACTATAAGAATTCTGAGGCACTTCCGGTTTCACCGGAAATGATGTCCACTTTTGATCTAGCATAGGGAATCGATAATTTTATATTTTTTTCCTAAAAGTACATTAAATTAGCTTTACAATGACACCAAAAAGTCATATTTTTATGTTAACCATTTCAAAATGGCGACCATTTATTTACAAAATAATAATCAACATAAGTTTTACAAAGATGAACGTAGCAAGCTTTGAAAACAATAAAAAAAGAAACAAAATATCGAAGTGTTTTTATTAAGAATGAGAAAATGTGTGGACAATAATGATGGTTTGATCGAACATTTGTATTTTTTTTTGTTTTTGTAAAATAATTGTAAAAAGTCAAATAGTTTATTTTAGAGATATTTTGTTTCTTTTTTTATTGTTTTCAAATCTTGCTACGTTCTGTAAAACTTATGTTGATTATTATTTTGTAAATAAATAGTCGCCATTTTGAAATGGTTAACATAAAAATATGACTTTTTGGTGTCATTGTAAAGCTAATTTAATGTACTTTTAGGAAAAAAATATAAAATTATCGATTCCCTATGCTAGATCAAAAGTTGACATCATTTCCGGTGAAACCGGAAGTGCCTCAGAATTCTTATAGTAACCTTTAGATGGGCCTTTTTGTCTAGTTTAACTTCTGTTCTGAAGATTTTTGTATCTTTACAAATAAACGAGATTTTCGGGGTGCAATATAGAAACATTATTCTATAATACAAGGTGTCTCAAAAGAAATTTTATATTTAGTGGATCGATTAAAAAAAAAGTAAGCCGTATATAGAAAAAATGTGTATTAATTATTAAAATACACTTTTTGGGGATTTATTTCTTAAAAATAATATCGTCTAAATGTAGACCCTCGCGTTCTCGGCACTCATTTAATCGAACAGTAAAATTACTTATGACGTCTCGGCAGGTGGATTCAGGGATGGCTGTCATTTCCTGACGGATATTTTCTTTCAAATGCGCCAGTGAAGTCGGTTTATTGGCGTAAACTTTAGATTTAAGATAACCCCATAGGAAAAAGTCCATAGGGGTTAAATCTGGACTGCGTGGAGGCCAATTTATGTCACCTCTCCGGGAGATCAATTTGCCTGAGAAAATTTCACGAACACGTGGCAGAGACATATTGGACGTGTGTGAAGTTGCTCCGTCCTGTTGGAACCATGTTCTTTCGTTATAGCCAGGAAAGTTTTGCAGTTCAGGTACCAAGAAGTTGTCTAACATCTCCACATAACGCTCTGAATTCACTGTAACTGCACGTCCCCTTTCGTCTTCAAAAAAGTAAGGGCCGATAATTCCTCGCGCCGACATCGCAGCCCATACGGTCACTTTAGGCGAATGTAGGGGTTTCTGATGTTTGCGTTTCGGATTCGTTGCACTCCAGTAACGGCAGTTCTGCTTATTTACGTGGCCATTAAGATGAAAATGAGCTTCATCCGAAAACAAAATGTTGGTAAACGTTGAAAATCGCTCAATCACCTGATTTACGAAATTAAGCCTCTGACTGGCATCTTGGGGCTTTAATTCTTGCATCAATTGAATTTTGTAGGGGTGCAGCTTTAGGTCTTTGTGCATAATGCGATGTAATGATGATCTATGCACATTTAAAGCACTTGCGCGCTTCCGAATTGAAAGGTTCGGGTCGTCACGAACAGACTGATTAACATTCTCCACGTTTTCTACCGTTCTTGATGACCTAGGTCGCCCGGATTTTGATTTATCCAGCGTTGTACCAGTCTCTTCAAAGTTTTTAACCCAATGTCGAATGAGAGGAATGCTTGGCGCATCATTTAAGTGGCGAAAACCTCGAATACTGCAGAATTTTCTACGCGCTACAGTCGCCGAATCACCGTTTTTGTAAAACTCTCGCACGCATAACGCGCGGTCTGCTCCCGAGAAACGCTGCATAGCGACTAAATTCCCAGGAGCCAGGCTACCGATTGACATAACCCCCGCGCCCCTCGGATACATTGCGTTCACGCAGTAAGCTAAATAAATATAAAATTTCTTTTGAGACACCTTGTATAAGGTATCTTAACTGTATATATTAGTATATATTACCAAAATTGAAAATATTCATAAAATTAAGGTAACAAAAGTAATGACAGATGTATTTTAAATCTCCGAAAACAATCCAAAGGAAACCGTTGCCAGATGGCAGCACATGTATGTGACATCACACTAATATGGTCTATTATTTAATTTTCTAATTGTTGTGTTCTTACCTCTAAAATATCTTTAAACTGTGTCATCAGTTTAATGACTTCGTAAAATCTTTGTTCTTCCAATCCTCTTCTCCTTGACCACTGTCTTGAATTTTCCGTCTCTGATTTTCTATTATATTCTATTGGTTTGGTGTTCTGTTTTATACTCAACCATTCTTTGAATAAATTTAGTAATGTTATAGGATCACCATGATCTGATTCGAAGGGTTTTCGAGCATTCTAAAAAAATTAAAAAATGTGGAGTTCAACTTTTCAATAACTATTTTTAGCAGGGATGGGGAGTCGACAGAAAAATTATCGACTCCCGACTCTCGACTCCGGAGTCGGTATTTTTGAAAATCGACTCCGACTCCGACTCCCGACTCCTTTCACTGGTAAATTGTAAAGTCTATTCCAAATGTTTAAGCGGAACTAAATGGAATTTTTATTTTCTCAAATTATCACGAGTTTACTTTTTAACTATCAAAGTGGGCTTTTGTTAAACAAAATGATACAAAGCTTCATTCAATCCTTAAAAGTTAGTAGATTTCGATATCTAATTCCGCTTAAACCAAGCAAACAGACTATACTTACATTAAATATCTTGGGTTGGGGCGAGCTGTTTTTATAAAATGTCATTTTCATTTCATCTTGACTATTGAGTAATTTTTAATACAAATTTTCAAATATATTAGTTTAAAAAAAAAATTATTTTGTATTTTATATAAAGTCTGTTCCTTTGGTTTAGGCGGAACTATATTTTCAATACTAGTTACTTTTACCGTTTGATTGAAGCTTTTGATCATTTTGTTCAGGAAAAGCCAACTTCAATATATAAAAAAATAGCTAATGACAACTTACAAAAATGAAAATTCCAGTTAGTTCCGCTTAATCGTTTGGAACAGACTGTACTTTATTTTTCATAACATGTCACTTTTTTCTTTTGACATATAGATTTTAGCTGCCAACATGAAACATAAAATAATCACAAAGCCCGTTACAACTTGAGAAAATAAAAATCCAGTTTAGTTTCGTTTTAACATAATAAACAAAGTATACAAAAAAAGAAAAATTAGATATTACTAAAAATTAACTAAATTTTTAACTGAAAAGCATGAAGGAAACCGGAATTGAATATTTTTAATTTCATTTTCGTTCATGAACAGAGAAAAAATGTCGTTCCTGTTCCCATTCTTTAACAAATTCTGGTAGTATGGTATTTTGCTTTCGCTTTCGGATTGTTCTCATCCTTGATAAATATGTAGACAAAGAGTCGGGAGTCGATAACTTTTTCCGACTCCCGACTCCGACTCCGACTCCTCCAAAAAGCTTCGACTCCTCGACTCCTCGACTCCCGACTCCGACTCCGACTCCCCATCCCTGATTTTTACAATGACTTTTTATTTACATTATTGTTGAAAGCCTACCTCACATTCTAGATCTCGATAAGCTCTGTTGGTAAATGGTGTCTGTACACTTATGACAGCGGCCAGGCACAGAATTCCAGTCACATTTCCAAAAACTGTCGAAGATATTAACATTTTTCCAATTGTTAAATCCACTGGAAGTTTACTTAAGGCCTCTCCAAGAGGGGTTAGTGTCATATTATCAGGAGATTCTATTGCTTCCTGAAAAATATTTCTTTAAATTTTTATTATTTTATTTATTTTATTAGGAACAAATGGTAGTCGGAGCATATGGTCCAGACTTCGCACCATCCGACTACCATGTGTTCTGCTTTCTACAAAATTCCCTTAACAGAAAAAAATTCGCATCAGTGGACGATATCAAAATTCACCTGGACAGATTTTTCGAAAGCAAAGACGGAACCTTCTGGAGAGATGGCATTATGAAATTGCCTGAGCGTTTGTCCAAAGTGATAAAAAATAATGGACAGTACATTTTATAATAAAAATTTTTTTTAGAATGTATTTTTTATTGAATAAGGGTGAAAAAAAAAAAACGAACGGACTTACGTAACAACCTAATAAAATGCGAACTTGTCGAAATATAGAAAAAATTAACTTATAGAAGTTCGGGTTATGGAAGTTCGACTGTATATCACCACTAAAATGATCATTCTTATTTGATACCTTATAAACAAAAAAATTGATGTGAAGTGTGAATTTTCACACATTGCAGGGTTTCGCAGGTATATAATAAGTGAAGGCGGCATGCTGAGTGTGTAGGACAAATTTTGCTTTGTAGTAAGCACGGCAAAATGAACGATCTTTTTAAAATAATTTATCGTCTGTTAATCTCAGAGCTTTAAAAACAAATTTTATGTTAAAATATTTTTTTGTTAATTTTAATTCGAATACCTAATATCATTATTTAGGTTTCTAAAAAAGTGCAGTATTTTTTTTTTATATAACAAGGTTCATTAAGATTTTGAAAATTGGGCCTATGACTTTCATTGGTTGTCTTAAATCATACGCTCCGCCCCTCTGGCTTCGTATAAATGACACAGAATGAAAATATAATTCCAATTGGTTATTAAATTTACGCTCTTGAAAATTAAATTCAAAATGTGCTAAAATATAACTAGAATTTTAACAAATTAATTTAAACATAATAAATATGAAAAAAAAAAACAAAAAATAAAATTGACTCCACAAGGTAGGAACGAACCTGTGTAGTGAATAACGATCCTGTGTAGTTTTCGAGCAACTGAGCCACTAGACCACCAAACGCTTATCAACTTAGTGTGTTATAAGAGTATAACATGTATGCATCGTCAAACAAAAAACACAAAAAATGCGTTATTTTCCGAAAACATAATCTGATCAAAAATTCCTGTTGTACTATTCCGGTTCACACCAATACACATTACTTAGAATTTTTTCACATGTTTAGTTTAAACCATCTGGGCTACAGGGTGTGGGACAAAAATTTTTTTGCACAATTTTGGCAAAAATCGCCTCAAAATAATTTATTTTGCAAAAATTTAATTTTGATCGTTAATCCACGTACTAAGGGCTTTCATTTGATACCCTACTCAGAATTTAAAAAAAAAAATTTTTTTTTCGATGAGCACATATTTGTTTATATTTTTAGGTGGATATGTTTTTTAGATGTTTTAGTATTTTTCCTATGTGCGGGTCAAAAAGTTGTACAAGCATGCCAATTTTCAACTCTCTAGGTTTAGCCGTTTGGCTACAATTTTTACCGAACAGACAGACAGACAGACAGACAGACGACAAAATGACGGTATAAGGGTTTTTTGGTCATACCTACAAAACCCTAAAAACTAAACTCATTCAAACAATAGGTTGAATCATGCCGTATAACAGAATACTCCTTACACACATGAACTCGATTTTCAGCTGTTAATTTTTACTTGCCCGACCTTAACATATAAGGTGCAAGTATTGTAATCGCGAAAATTTTCGATATCGAGATTTTGACTGATGACCACGTTTCATGGTCCAGGGAATCCAAAAAAAACTATTTTCCAAGTGCCATCTGTATGTGTGTGTGTTTGTGTGTGTTTGAGTGTTTGTGTGTGTGCCTGTGTGTGTGTCTATGTTTGTGTCTGTGTGTGTGTATACACGACAACTCAAGAACGGTTCAACTTAGAGAGTTCGTTCTGGTACTAAAAAATTCTCCTAATAATGGGGAAGAAGCCTATTGTTTTTTTTATTTTAAGATCCGAAACCGGAAAGTTATTAACCTTTAAAAATTAAAAAAAGTCATAACTAGTAAACCAAGCCTTGAACAAAAATTTGTATAAAACATAATTTGATGTATTTTTAAAGATATACAAGGTGTCTCAAAAGAAATTTTATATTTAGTGGATGGATTAAAAAAAAAGTAAGGCGTATATAGAAAAAATGTTTATTAATTATTAAAATACACTTTTTGGGGATTTATTTCTTAAAAATAATATCGTCTAAATGTAGACCCTCGCGTTCTCGGCACTCATTTAATCGAACAGTAAAATTACTTATGACGTCTCGGCAGGTGGACTCAGGGATGGCTGCCATTTCGTGACGGATATTTTCTTTCAAATGCGCCAGTGAAGTGGGTTTATTGGCGTAAACTTTAGATTTAAGATAACCCCACAGGAAAAAGTCCATTTGGGTTAAATCTGGACTGCGTGGAGGCCAATTTATGTCACCTCTCCGGGAAATCAATTTGCCTGAGAAAATTTCACGAGCACGTGGCAGAGACATATTGGATGTGTGTGAAGTTGCTCCGTCCTGTTGGAACCATGTTCTTTGGTTATAGCCAGGAAAGTTTTGCAGTTCAGGTACCAAGAAGTTGTCTAACATCTCCACATAACGCTCTGAATTCACTGTAACTGCACGCCCCCTGTCGTCTTCAAAAAAGTAAGGGCCGATAATTCCTCGCGCCGACATCGCAGCCCATACGGTCACTTTAGGCGAATGTAGGGGTTTCTGATGTTTGCGTTTCGGATTCGTTGCACTCCAGTAGCGGCAGTTCTGCTTATTTACGTGGCCATTAAGATGAAAATGAGCTTCATCCGAAAACAAAATATTGGTAAACGTTGAAAATCGCTCAATCACCTGATTTACGAAATTAAGCCTCTGACTGGCATCTTGGGGCTTTAATTCTTGCACCAATTGAATTTTGTAGGGGTGCAGCTTTAGGTCTTTGTGCATAATGCGATGTAATGATGATCTATGCACATTTAAAGCACTTGCGCGCTTCCGAATTGAAAGGTTCGGGTCGTCACGAACAGACTGATTAACATTCTCCACGTTTTCTACCGTTCTTGATGACCTAGGTCGCCCGGATTTTGATTTATCCAGCGTTGTACCAGTCTCTTCAAACTTTTTAACCCAATGTCGAATGAGAGGAATGCTTGGCGCATCATTTAAGTGGCGAAAACCTCGAATACTGCAGAATTTTCTACGCGCTACAGTCGCCGAATCACCGTTTTTGTAAAACTCTCGCACGCATAACGCGCGGTCTGCTCCCGAGAAACGCTCCATAGCGACTGAATTCCCAAGAGCCAGGCTACCGATTGACATAACCCCCGCGCCCCTCGGATACGTTGCGTTCACGCAGTAAGCTAAATAAATATAAAATTTCTTTTGAGACACCTTTTACTTAAATCTTTTTTTTTTAATATTTTTAATTTTTTTTTTATTATTATTTTTTTTTTATGGGAGGACAAGTCTAGCGGAGGTCTCCCTTCGCCACTGGTTTTTATCATATTTATAATTTCAAAAAAAGACATATATATACCTACTACTTAAGTCATAAATACAAAAAAAAAGAAAAAAAAACATTAATGTAAAATATCCATTTACTTACATAAAAATGCAGTCTCTTAACTGCATCATTCACTGCATTCAAATTCGGTTTCTCTAAAAACGGAAAATTGGTCACATCTCTTAAACCCAGTGAGACCATATGTAACACCAGCGCCTCTAGCGGCACTAGGTGTATCTCCGCCACGGTGAAGGGTTCGTAACTCCTAAATTCCTCCTCTGCGTACAGCCTGTAACAGACGCCAGGCCCGGTACGGCCGGCTCGACCGCTCCTTTGTTTAGCGCTGTCCTGAGAGATGGACTGTTCAGCCAGTTTATTTATCCCGCCTGTGGTGTAAGTCATGCGGTTTACTTTGCCAGAGTCTATTACGAATCTCACGCCATCTATTGTTACAGATGTTTCCGCTATGTTGGTTGAAATTATACATTTTCTTACGCCTTCTGGTGCGTAGTCAAATACCTAAAATTATTTTAAGTTAGTTTTATAGTAAATTATAACATTTTACTTTCTATTTAAGAACAGTGAATTTTCATACATTTGAGGTACAGGCCGATCTAGGGACCCGCAAGCAGAGCAACTGCCCAGAGCGGATAATTTGTGAAGCGGCAAAATTGGAAGAAAGTGAAAATTAAAATCAATAAAAATTGATGTGAAGTGTGAATTTTCACACATTTCAGGGTTTTGCAGGTATTTAGTAACTGAATGATGATTATTTGGGATGCCAAAACAAATTTTATGTCAAACTATTTTTTTATGAATTTTAATTCGAATGCCTAATACCATTATTTAAGTTTCTAAATATGTGCAGTATTTTTTTTACATAGCAAGGTTCATTAAGATTTTGAAAATTGCGCCTATGGCTTCTATTGGTTGCTTAAATCATTAGCCCCGCCCTCTGATTTCGTATACATCAAACATAGAATTAAATTATAATTTCAACACTTCCCACTGGTTATTAAATTTACGCTTTTAAAAATTAAATGCAACATTTACCAAAATATAACTATAATTTTGACAAAATAATTTAAACAAAAGAAAACTGCAAAAAAAAAAAACAAAAAAATTAAAATTGACAGGATTCGAACTCTAGTTTGCAAGTTACCTGTTTGACAAATTAGAAAACCAATGACGAAACGCACATCGCTATGAGCACTGACTTATCTACTGGGTTACATAGCAAATTAAATATTTAACATATTTTGGTTAAAAACACAAAAAAATGCATTATTTTCCGAAAACATAATCTGATCAAAAATTCCTGTTGTACTATTCCGGTTCACACCAATGTACATCACTTCGAATTTTTTCAGATTTTTAGTTTAAACCATCTGGGCTACAGGGTGTGGGACAAAAATTTTTTGCACAATTTTGGCAAAAATAGAGTCAAAATAATTTATTTTGCAAAAATAAAATTTTGATCGTTAATCCACGTACTAAGGGCTTTCATTTGATACCCTACTCAGAATTTAAAAAAAATGTTTTTTTTTTCGATGAGCACATATTTGTTTATATTTTTAGGGGGATATGTTTTTTAGATATTTTAGTATTTTTCCTATGTGCGGGTCAAAAAGTTGTACAAGCATGCCAAATTTCAACTCTCTATGTTTAGCCGTTTGGTTACAATTTTTACCGAACAGACAGACAGACAGATGACAAAATGACGGTATAAGGGTTTTTTGGTCATACCTACAAAACCCTAAAAACGAATAAAAAAGTAAAACAATTTGAAAAAAATTATGCTAAGTGTGAATTTTCACATATTCAGAATTCTGTAGGTATTCCCATCCACTTCCGGTGGATGAATGTGGGAGTCTATTCTGTAAGCTTTTCTAATTTTTTTTACAGTATCCTGTCGAATGGTCGTACAATATAGTATTCATATTAAATTGGTGCTTACTTTGTCTTGTTCGGCTAAAGAGAGAGAACTATGTAGCTGAAGGACAATCCAGTTCTGTTTCTCTTTGCTGTATTCTAAAACATCTTCTGACAATTTAGTTATGTCTGCCATCCCACTTAGAAAAATCAATAAGTCACCTCTCTCATAACCTAAAATAAGTTACTAATAATGCTCCTTAAAAACTAGATGTTAAGGAGCATAAAAATTACGTTAAAAATTTAGATATTAACAGATCATCGTTAGCATTCCATAAAATGAAAACAGGGCATGACATAGACACAATTTCGTTACTTAAACAAAGTAATTCATACAACTTAAACATGTTAGAGGCGATAGAGATGAAGAAAAATTCCAAAATTCTAATTAACACCGACTTACCAGGTCTACAAGTATGAAATGCGGATTTTTTTCAAACTTGCCGCACAAACAGAGTGTATAGTTTAAAGTTTCAACACATATGGCGTTTTGTTAAGTTATCATTAAGTGTCAAATGCGTATAGGTTATAATTTGAAAAGTGATCATATAGTTTTGTTTTACTGTGTTAAAAATGTCAAATTTTGTGTCAAATAAAGAGCATTCGCGGACAGTACTACTGTTTTGTTTTCATTTGAAAAAAACTGCTGCTGAATCATACCGACTGCTTCGAGAAGCTTATGGTGAATATGCTCCATCGCAAGATACGTGTGAACGATGGTTTCGGCGTTTCAAAAGTGGTGACTTTGATCTTACAGACAAAGAACATGGAAAACCTCCAAAAAAATATGAAGATACAAAATTGGAAACATTGCTATAGGAAAACGATAGTCAATCACAAAAACTACTAGCAGAGCAGTTAGGCGTTAGTCAACAAGCTGTTTCCAATCGCCTACGAGATGGGTAAGATCCAGAAAGTCGGCAGATGGGTTCCACATGCATTGAATTAGAGGCAGATGGAAAAACGCAAAAACACTTGTGAAATTTTGCTTGCACGATACAACAGAAAGTCTTTTTTGCATCGTATCATTAGTGGCGATGAAAAATTGATTTATTTTGAAAATCCCAAACGCAAAAAATCATGAGTGAACCCAGGCTCACCATCCACATCAACTACAAGACCGAATCGCTTTGACAATGCTCTGTACTTGGTGGGACCAAAAGGGTGTGGTCTATTATGAATTGTTAAAACCTGGTGAAACAGTTAATATCCAACGCTACCAACAACAACTGATCGAATTGAACCATTACCTGCTCATAAAACGACCAGAATACGAAAGAAGACAGCACAAGGTAATCTTTCTTCACGATAACGCTCCATCACATAACGCAAAAGCAGTTTGCAACACATTGGAGGCACTCAAGTGGGAAGTGCTACCCCATGCCGCTTACTCACCAGACTTGGCCCCTTCAGATTACCACTTGTTCGCATCGATGGGTCACGCACTTGCCGAGCAGCACTTTTGTTCATATGAAAATGTGAAAGAATAGCTAGATGAATGGTTTGCGGGGAAAGGGGAAGAGTTCTACTGGCAAGGTATTCACAAATTGCCTGAAAGATGGGAAACATGTATAACTTCTAATGGAGCATACTTTGAATAAATAAACTTTTACTGTTCTTTTGAGTTTAATGCGTTTTATTAAAAAAAAATAATCTGCATTTCATACTTGTAGACCTGGTAAGTCTTTTACAAAAGCCACTTTTAGAGATAATCTCAACAACCTAATTATAAAAATTCCCCAATTCATAATCATTACCTACAATAATGGTAAATGTTCAAATACCCTAATTCACCCCCATTCACACAGTGGTGTGAATGGGGGATCTTACCTAACTATGTATAAATATTGTAATAGTTTTTTAAATTTAGTCTATTGATAATGTTCAAGTGGTGAACGAAATGTACATCTAGTATAAAAATAAAAAAAATTGTAGAAAAGATATAAATATACTTACTTGGGTATTTTTGGTCTATAATTTGCAAAATTTGTAAATATGGTTGCGAGTCAAATTTAACAGTTTTCTTTTCAAATCTGTCTTTAATTATTGGTTTATAAATAATATCTATTGGATATAACCTTCCCGGAACCTACAGAATAAATTAATATATTATTATCCATTATTTAGGATTAATTTAATTAATTTATGTTACCTGTATGACTTTAACGTTTTCCTCAGCGAAATAGTCACTAAATAATTTTAAATTTATTGTAGCAGACATTAGTATTAATTTAAAATCTTCTCTTTTATACAATAAACATTTCATAATTCCTATTAAAAAGTCGCCGTACAGATGTCTTTCATGAACTTCATCCAGTATCACTACATCGTAAGAAAGTAAAGTTTCTTCATCTGATGCCTAAAAATTTTAAATAAAATTTTTAATTCATTATCTACAGTCTGTTTCAAACGCTTAGGCGGAACCAGATTTTGCAATTTAGTTACTTTCATCGCTTAAATCGTGCTTTTCGGCCGTTTTGTTTAAGCTTTGTAAATCATACTTACAATAAACATTTTTTGGTTAAGGTTAATATCATTTTAAAATGTCATTTTCTTTATATTTTGATTTTTTGTGTAATTCTTAATACAAATTTCCCATTTATTTATTTTTTTGTCATTAAAATATATAAAAAAATAATTTAATTTTGACATAGGTCATTCGTTTCCATGGTTTCATTGTTGTAATTTTAAATTTTGACATTCCAACGTGAAAAATGAAATAACCCAAGAAAGGTCCCTTGTCGTGACAACCTAAAAGAACGAAATTCCCATTTAGTTCCGCCTAAGCGTTTGAAACAGACTGTACAAAGTGTAGCCAACGGAGTGGCCGAGCGCACTAAGTCGTGCGGTTTGTACTGGCGGAAACCCAGTACGATTGTCCGGTCGATGGTTCGAGCCTTCTTCGTTGGTGATATTATTCGGGCGAGAATAATATGTTTACATTACTGCCATTTTCACAATCATTCACCCCTCATCCATGTGTAGGAGCTCGCCCCCTGGCATCGGCGATTAGCCTCGTTGCAGAAATAAAGGCCGATGTAAAATAAATAATATAATAATAATAATATCTACAAAGTGTTATATTTTAGTGGACCCAGCAAATATCTCGCTTATTTATTAAGTTAGTAAATTATTTCATATAACATGATTTATACAGCAACATGTAAGCTACTTGATGACGGATGTACATTCATGATACCACTTCCGGTTTACTAGTAATTAATATCAACTTTGAAATTTCAAACGGAACATACTACATTTTTTTACAAATTTGAAAAGTACATCAAATTTGCTTTACAATCGTGTAAAATAATCCATATGTTACATTATTAAAAAGTAAAATGGCGGGCACTTTTTTATACACCTAGTCGAAAAAAGAATAGTGAGCAATGACTAAAAATTAACTAAAATAGTCTATTTTGTTAAGTTATGTTTTCAACTCATTCTAATTGGATGTAAGATTCAATTTACCCGCGCTAACCCCCACCAACAGCAATCCATTAATCCCAGCAATCCTACCAGATCATCGGATTGCATGGAAACGATCGGATTGCTCTGGCGGATCAATCGGACTGACTATAAATAAACTAATGTGTACGCTCCGACTGACTTTACGAACGGATCGGTAGCACTTGGATCGCTCGGATTAATCTGACTGATTCAATGTAAACGCCCATTGTCTTCGAGCACAGGTTATTATTTGAGAATATTGTATATGCATCGAAATATATTATTTATAAGTTATATTTTGTTAACATTTACATATTTAAACTTTTATTTATATTCTTAGCGTAGATTTTATGGAGAATTTATGTAATTTGTTTTTACGCAGTTATATATTTTTTAGGTTATCTGATATATAAATATTTTTTGACTCCTGACAATTAACAGACAAAGATAGAGGACAAATAGGAGTGAGGCCAAACGACAGCCCAGTTGATAGTGCCCAAAAAAAAGAAGAAGTTATTGTTACAGTTTTTAGACCTTCATATGCTCTGAAGAACTTTAGCTCTGAAGATATATTGCTTGTGTTATTGTTTTATCTAAACTCTTTTAGCCAAATCTCTGTTTTTATATAAAATACATTTTTTTAAATTAATATTATTTTAACTTTTTCATATTTCCCATTATACTGAATTTATGTCGTATAAATAACGTAAGTGTATTATCTGCCTTGTTTATTTCAATGTCTTATTAACAAATTCCTTTTTTTGCATAAAAAAAAAATCACTTGCTAACCTAGTTACTACGCCCATGTCCTAGTTATAACTTATATTAAATTTCCCCCTATACTGTATTTGTCCTGTGTAAATCGTACTCGGTTCGCAGTGCTATCTACTCTTTTCTTATTTGACATAGAATAAAGATTTCAAAAACTAGTTCCGCCTAAGCGTTTTGAATAGCCTATAAGTATTTTTGCTTTGGGATGTTTTACAAATTTTAAACATAATAAATAAATAAAATCTTACTTGTCGTAGCAACAGTCCTTCAGTTATAAAAATAAGTTGTGTGTCCTTCCTTTTAGTTTTCTCAAAACGAATCTGATATCCAACGAGTGATTTGCATTCAGTTAATGTCTCATAAGAGACTCTCTTGGCCAGAGAAATGCAGGCGATCCGCCTGGGCTGGGTACAGGCTATTTTATTAAAGCCAGCACCGTGTACGTATTGGGGAACCTGGGTAGATTTGCCACAGCCTGTATCCCCGGCAATCAGAACTACTCTGTTATTTTTAACAGATTCAATTATTTCATTCCTAAAACATAAATAAATAGGGTATTAATACAGAGTGTGTTAATTTTAATTTGTCCACTAAATTAAAAATACTTCAATTGGACTCAACAGCGCTCTGAAGTGACACCAGGCGGATAAAATCTGAACTCGTGAAACGAGTAACTGTTTATTGGTTACATGTGGTTACCAGGTGTTGTTTGTATCGCGTTTAAACTTTAATGTTGTAGTTTGTTTGTAACATTAACTTTTGATAGCAACTATTATTCTTTTTAGGGTTTTGTATAGACCGGGAGCTCATGACATTTTTGGTCTCCGATTTCATACAGCATGCCTTTTGGAGGAGAGAATATTTACCCTGTGACAACAAAAAAGGGATGGTACTAAACCCCTGCACGCTTTCCGGTCATAGGGAAAATTGCATTTCCACTTAAAGACAAAATTTGTGTGCTTTTCTCTGATTTAATATTGCTTGCCCTTTTGTCAAAAGAAAGTTATAACAAATTTAAAGTCTTTTAATTATAGGCATGCTGTATGAAAACGCGGAAAATCATATTTTTTTATTACAAGATCACATGACCGTTTGAGCCCTTTGGGACCCTCCGAATCGCATGCATATATTTAAAAGACTTTAAATTTGTTATAACTTTCTTTTGACAAAAGGGCAAGCAATATTAAATCAGAGAAAAGCACAAAAATTTTGTGCAAGTGGAAATGCAATTTTCCCTATGACCGGAAAGCGTGCAGGGGTTTAGTACCATCCCTTTTTTGTTGTCACAGGGTAAATATTCTCTCCTCCAAAAGGCATGCTGTATGAAATCGGAGACCAAAAACTGTCATGAGCTCCCGGTCTAGTAAGTATGACTAAAAAACCCTTATACCGTCATTTTGCAGTCTGTTCGGTAAAAATTGTAGTCAAACGGCTAAACCTAGAGAGTTGAAATTTGTCATGCTTATATAACTCTTTGACCCGCACACAGGAAAAATACAAAAACATCTAAAAAACATATCCCGCTAAAAATATAAACAAATATGTACTCATCGAAAAAAAATTATATATATATATTTTTAAATTCTAAGTAGGGTATCAAATGAAAGCCCTTTAGTACCCTTAGTACGTGGATTAACGATCAAAATTTTATTTTTGCAAAATAAATTATTATTATGCGTTTTTTGTCAAAATTGTGCAAAAAAATGTTTGTCCCACACTCTGTAGCCCAGATGGTTTGAACTAAAAATTCTAAGTAATGTACATTAGTCTGAACCGGAATAGTACAACAGGAATTTTTGATCAGATTATGTTTTCGAAAAATAACGCATTTAATGTGTTGACGATGTACAATTTTGATTTTTTGTTTTTTTTTCTCCATTTTTATTTTGTTTAAATTATTTTGTCAAAATTCTAGTTATATTTTGGCAAATATTGCATTTAATTTTTAAGAGCGTAAATTTAATAACCATTTGGAAATGTTGGAATTATATTTTCATTCTATGTGTCATGTATTGAGAATAAACATTACCTATAGAGGCGCTGTTGTCGCTTACAAAATGGCGATTGGAATAGGATATTTTTGACATTTGCCATTTGATACACAACAATTCACATTGCAGTTAATTTTCTGTTGCGATTTTAAAGACATTAAAGTTTAAGGACATTATTAAAGTTTTCTTCACTTTAACACATACAAACAATGCAAATAAATGAACCACATCCAACAAAATCCTATTCCATTAAGTTCCAAAATATTCCGCTAGGCGTCACTTCAGTTATTGTCAGTTCTCAATACGAAACCAGAGGGGCGGAGCACGTGACTTAAAACAACCAATAGAAGCCATAGGCGCAATTTTCAAAATCTTAATGAACCTTCCTATATATATAAAAAAAATGTACCCTTACTTGTATTCAGCTATGGGAAGTTGTGCTTGCATTTTTCTTAATTTCTTCAGTTTTGCAAATTTTTCTTTCTGTTTAAAATCTAAGTACAAAAGTACAATATTTATAAATTTCTTAAAGACTTTAAATTCAATTTTAATTTTATCTCCATTTCTGTCATAAATTGGGATTTTATCATACAGCTTTTCCAGTTTCTCCTTTAAGGCAAAATTTACGAAATCTATATTATTACCTTAAAATAATATTAATTTAAAACAAAATAAATGATGATTTGAATATGGATTACCTTTGATCTGATTTGGATTTTGTGCCTGCATTTTTTTCTCAGCCACTTCGTACTTATTTAAAAATGTCCAAAAATCATTAAAATCTTTTATAAACTGTTCCTTATGATTTAACAATTTGTTTAATTCATATTTATATTTATTTAAAACATCATACTCCGATTTTTCTTTCACTTCTCGTTTATCTTCATGTTTTTCATATTTTGATTTTTTGTAATATTTTTCATCTTCATAACTATGTCTTTTGTGTTTGTGACTCATTTTGAAATTGTGTTGATATATTTAAAATGAAATAAAGCACAGAGTAGAGTTGATAGATGTCAAATTTTTTGAGGTTAGTAATTTGACATTTGAAGTTAAACAAACCAGGGGCGTAGTTAAATTTTAGATTTGGGGATTAGACGATATTCATTTTAAAATCAATAGCTGTGACAGTAGCCATCAGTTAAACTATTCTGACAAATGGTTGCTTTCCTTTTAACTATTACATATTTTAATTGTACCTATGGTCTAGTTTTGGAGCAGGATGCAGAACAATATTTTTTATATTTTTAGGTTATGTTACTAAATTTACATTCGTATTTTATTTTCTATAAAAATACTATAATACATAAAAAATATTTAATTTATAAGTTCCAGAAAACACGGTACAAATTTCTTTTTCATGCCAAAAGTTCAGTAGGCGACTGTGGCTCCGTTTCGGCAATTTTAGTCGCGAGTAGGTCTGTCATATAAAATTTGTTTTTGTACGCCACTGGATCTGATTATAAATGGCGGCAAGTTGTAACGTGCTTCTTTTGTTTGTATACCAGTTCGTAAAAATAATAATTCACTTAAAATAATAATTATTCCATCTACTTCTTTACTGCATCACAACCTGGTGAGTTTATTGTAATATAATACAAATACATTACCAGTTGTTATTAATATTTTATATAATTATACAGATAATGGGTCCTAGAAGATCTTCCAGAAACAAAAAAGTCGAAGAAAAGGAAGAAAATGAATTAAAAACAAATACAACAAAAATCAAAATGGATGAAGACAGCAATTCAAATGATTCAAAAGTGTCAAACGCTAACCTTCCGGAAACTCTTAATTTATCAGAAGATGGAAATTCTTCTGATAGTAGCGTTGAAAATTATCTAAAACCAGCGAACGAAATAAATCTGAATTCAAGTTTTTTCGATCTAAAAATAGAACCTAGTGTTAAGTTAAAAAGAAAAATTTCTACAGTCGATAGACTGAGCGATACTTCCGATTCAGATCTCGAAGATACAGAAATTAAAAACGAGGCTAATAATGTTGAAATTAAAATAGAAGGTGCAACTGCGTTTCAAGAACAAGAAGATTTCAATAAAAGAATTGAAGATGTTAAAAACGCTGTTGAAAACTACAAAAATAAACAGTTGAAACAAGAAAAAAATATGGGTATTAAACACTTGCTTTCAGTTGGTGAAAAACGTTTTGATACAACCACCGCTAGTTTTGAAAGTTACATGTCTGATTCATCAACAGATAATGAAATGGACTGGGAACAAATCGATGAAAAATTAACAGAAGCTACTGAAAAAATACCTAGGGAAGGTGTACAAATAACAGTAGAATTACCAATGTTGCAACGAAAAAAGAAGGAGAAAGATGATTATATGATGCAAATGAAGAGAAGATTAAATAGAATTAAAAAAGAAAATCAAGTTTACATGCATAAAGTTCATTTATTATGTTGGATTGCACATGGAAATTATGTTAATACAATATTAAACAACGAAAACCTCCTCGGGTTATGTCTTTCATTAATACCTTCTGAGAATTGTTATCCTCCACAACGTGCCGATATTAAATACCTCGAAATGATCCTCAGATGGTATGGAAGAGTGATAAAATTAGTTGAAAAACCCATTACAAAAGTACCAACTGTATCACTCGAAAAAATATTAACAATACAATTAAAAAATAAAGAAGTTAACTGTAAAAAAAATTATGTACTTCTCTTTATTTGCATTTTACGTACTTTAGGATTACAGTGTAGATTAGTATTATCATTAAGATGTGTGCCTTTACGTCCATCAAGTTCAGAATTATGTTCATTAAGTACTAAAAAAGACAATAGTGTTAAAAAAGAATCAGAAAAAGCTAGCACGTCGAAAAATGAAACAAAAAAAGCAAGTAGTAAAACGGAAGTAAATAAAAAATCAAAATCAACTTCAGTTGATCTAAAAAATGTTAAAAAGGAGTCTGAAGTACCTAAAAAAGGTTCAGAAGTGTCTAAAAATGCTTCAGTTGATAAAAAAAATATTAAAAAGGATTTAGAAATGTCTAGAAAATCTTCAGAAATATCTGAAAATGCTTCAGGTGAAGGAAAAAATGTTAAAAAAGTTTTAGAAGTGTCTAAAAAAGCTTTAGAAAGTTCTAGAAAAACTTCAAATAAAGGTGAAATGGCCAAAAGTCCAATTAAAAATAGCGAAAAAATTAAAACAACTAAAAACGACTTGAATCTGGAGACAAAAGAGAAAAATTTAAAACTGCCACTACAATTAGAGAAAAAAGAAAAAATTACTAGAAGCAGAAGTGCAGGTACAAAATCTGAAAAAAGTTCTGAAAAATTGGAAAAATCTGAAATACCAGAAACAAGTGTCAAAAAACGTTCTGCAAAAAACAGTACTGAAGACAAAAATGAAGAAAAAATTACTAGAAGTCGAAGTGCAGATACAAAAACTGAATTGAAATCAAAAAAATCTGAATTATTAGAAAGAACTCCTGACAAAAAACTTTGTGTAAAAAATAATACTGAAGGTGAAAGTAGAGCAAAAATAAAATCTAGTTCTGAAGACTTGCGTTCCCGAAATACATCCCCCGATAAAAAAAGTAGCGGTAAAAGTTTAAGATCTCAAAATAAAACTTTAACAGATGATGAACCTGTTGCATCTACCTCAAAATCAAAACCATCTTTAAATAAACTTAAAGTTATAAAAAGAAATTCTTCAGAAGAAGATTTTCATCCTAGAAAATCATTTTCAAGTCCTGAAAAATCGATTTTACCCAAAAACGATGTACGTAATGACATAATAAATTTAATCAAAGGTAGTTTATCAGAACAAAAAATAGCTTTAAGACATCGTCAAAGAAAACCTGTTGATGATTCATCTGACAGTGATTATCATCCGGAACCTAATAAAAAATCTAAAACTGATAGCGGTGATGAATTTAAAAAGAAGAAAGTAAATACGAAAGTTAAACAGCGGATTAAGCCCAAGAGTGTTTTGTTGAAAGAAGAAGAGGCGAAGAAGAAGAAAAAGGTTGATTCTAGGGTGTTGTCTACTGATGATGAAGATGATAGTAAGAAGAAAGAGAAAGCGGGGAATGATGTTTGGTGTGAAGTTTTTTTGGAAGCCGAAGAGAAATGGATTAGCGTTGATGTTGTTCGGTGTCAAGTACATTGCGTTAAAGAATTGCATGTGAGTTGTTTTTTTTTTATAATTTAAATTTAATTTTAATTTTACTGATATTATTTATTGTTGATATAAGTATTTTATTGTTGATTTGAAAAAAAGTCTTGAAACATAACGTCATGTCAGACGTTTTGTTTCATGTTAAAAGGAAATAATAGGGGATAGACATGATTTTTAAATTTTTTTTTATTATATTCCTCTTGTTGCATATAAACATAAAAAACAGTTTTGCATTTTTAAAACAGTTTTGCTTTTTTTAAATTTTAAGGCTTAAAAAAATCATAAATGTATGTAGCGCGCGAAAACCACGTGTGACGTCAAACCCTACATATGTGTACTGCGTACAGCCTACCCAGTCTACAGCGTACAGCCTACACAGTCTGTCCTGAACTTATTTGCTTGTATAGCTTATAGATTGTGTAAAGTTAGAGTGATTTTAATTAAAATATAGTTAAATTCTATAAAAACAATTTATACATGTTTACCGAATTAAATTTTATATTAAAATATATAACCTATATTGCAGTATTACAATTATACCTCTAACGTTTTGTAACTTCATGTAAACAATGTAGTAAAATTCTGACATCTAAATTACATAAATATTTACATTTTACAGAGTTGCAGCGTTTATTGTTTACATAAAGTTATAGAATACATAAATGGTTTACTTACAAGTCTGTTTTGACACCACATATTTATTCAGCACTGTAGCATTCATTATTTTTTATATATTCCATGAGCATAAAAGCATCAATGTTGGGTAAATTATCACTCTGAGCCCTAACAAAATCTTTATCTGCCATTTTAATAATAAATTCGTGAAAAATTGTTTAAAAACAAATACAAAACTCTCGAGCAATACAATATACACACGTAAAGATTATGTTGTAGTCTGGGCTGTCTGGGGTTTGACGTCATGCTCAGTCGTATTTACTCGGCAATCTTCGCGCTGAGGTCGGCTTATTTAAAATTTACAATATTTTAATTAAAAAATTTGGCTGTAATATTAATTAAAATGTAATTTTTGTTTTGTTAGGTGATATAACTAATATGAACATATCAAAAAAATGTAGTTTTAAGGAAATATAAATTTTATTCGTATCCCCTATTAGAAAGGCGCCTGTAGCGATGCTCCATGCCACCGCACGGTCTTGGAATCAAACATTTTTTTCATTTGTTTTGCAAGAGGCACGGCAGTTAATAACTATTTTTGTAATTACACTACACATATTATTTAACACAATATTATAGAGCTTTTTTCTTTTTTCACCGGTGTGAAACTTTTATAGCGACGTTTTGTGGTCTTGTGTGAAAAAAATAAGTAATTAGACTATTTATAACATATTAATCGAAAAATAATTTGTATGTAAATATAAGTACATATGGGATTTTTGGTCTGGAGTGGCCTTTATTTCAAATAAATAAATTAAGTAAATTAATAAATATATTTTTTTTGCAGTCAAGGGCAAGCACTCCTATCTCCTACATCCTTTCATGGAACAACAACTTATCAGTTAAAGACGTAACCTCTCGTTACTGTCCTCATATGAACACAGTAACACGTAAATTACGTACAGACCCGACCTGGTGGAAGGAATCCCTCAAACCATACGAAGGAGTCAAAACCGCCCGAGACCGTGAAGAAGACGAGGACTTAGCCAGGCAGCAGCTAGATCAACCACTTCCCAAAACGATAGGAGAATATAAGAATCATCCATTGTATGCGCTGAAGAGACATCTGTTGAAATTTGAAGCAATCTATCCACCAGACGCTTTGACGTTGGGATTTGTTAGGAATGAAGCGGTTTATGCTAGAGAGTGTATACATACATTGCATTCCAGGGAAATTTGGATGAAGCATGCTAAAGTTGTTAAACTTGGGGAAAAACCTTATAAAATTGTCAAAGCACGACCGAAATATGATAGAGTGAGTATAATTAGAATAATTATATAAATTATTTCCCTAAGGCTTCGTTCAGAACCTCCAAATTATAAATTAGAATTAACGTGTAATTAGTACTTAACATAAAATTTGTACGTAGAAATTAAGCAGCATTCACAATAAAAATTAAGAAATTAAGCCACTGACAGATATTTTTATCGATTTCTACTTTATCAATAGATATTTGGCAGCTGTTTACATTTGCTAATGAGTTTTTGAGTGTTTCATGGTTCTGAAAAGCAGTGATGGGCGCGTAAGTTACATGATGTAAGTTACCTCATTGTTGACGCGTAAACAATGATGTAAAGTAAACACAAAAACTCTTGTAAACAATGTAAACAACGTAAACAATGTAAACAATGACTTGGACATGCGCACTTGTTTTGATTTACAGAACCTCATTATCAATACATTTTTATAAATAATAAAATTTTAATGAAAAAGTAAGTATATAAAATTAGGACAAGCCAATATACATATTAATAAAAATCGAATTTGCATCATTATACAGGTGTTACATACAAATTAGTAAATATGAATATGAAAAATAAAAAACTTTTTTCTTTAAAAAATTCAGTCTAATAATTTTATTAACAAAATACATTAAATTTCACCTTAAAGAAAATCAGCCTATATTTTTTAATAACGAAAAGATTCATTGCAAATTTTGCATAACGCCCTATATTTTCTTTCATTTTCTTTAATTAAAACAAAACCTAGTTCTTCAGAACTATTCCTTCGGTTTCTTCCCACCATTTTTTAAATAAATTTATTGTTTTGAACTGAATATACTTGTTCATTAACTCTCTATTATTCGTATTAAATAACTAAATATAACCTCATCATTTGACAGTTTTCAAAGTTTACATTGTTTACATTGTTGACAAGTTTACCAATTGTTTACATAAGTTTACACGTAAACGTAAACAATTAAAGTTTACGTGTAAACGCCCATCACTGCTGAAAAGAGTTGAAATAGAGGCAAAATTTATATTTATACACATAGAAAACACAAAGATGTGGATAGAAGCAAAAAAATATGGTCATAGAAATTTTTAGGTTGACAAGTGCTTACCGCGCATGCGTCAATTATAAATTAACGTAAGGGTTTGCAGTCTACAAACATCTAATTTTAATTTATAAGTATAAATATTAATTTTGAAGGTTGTGAACGATAACGTACAGTTACGTATAAAAAACATTTACGTTAATTCTAAGTACTAATACTAATTCCTAATGCGTATCACATGAGATTTTACTGCAGAAATTAGTTTTTTTTATTTATTTAATGAAAGTAGTTGTAAACTAATTAAATCATATCTCTCAAATAGAACACAATTTGTGCGTATTCGTGGAGAAAACTCCGATATGAAAATCATGAAGCATGGTGTGCCACAGGGCTCCATTCTAGGACCTACTTTGTTTTTAATTTATATAAATGACTTACCTTCGTCTATGACTATAGCAATGCCAATTTTACTTGCTGACGACACTACCATTTTAACATCATCACCATGTTTAGAAGACCTTTTTATTAATAACAAAAATTCCGTAGAACTATGTCAAACCTGGTTTCGAGCAAATCGCCTTAGTTTTAATGAATCTAAAACTCAGCATATGCTCCTAGCATTAAGGAAACACGAATATGACAACCCATTAAATGTAAAATTTCTAGGTGTAAACATCGTAAAAGATTTACTTGGGAAAGTCATGTAGATATGCTAGCAGCCAAATTATGTAGATCTGTGTACTGCATTCGACAATTAAAAAACAGTGTATCCCAACCTATTTTGAAAATAGCATATTTCGCGTTTTTTCAGTCACAAATTTCTTATGCACTATTAATTTGGGGCAGTTCTTCACATGCATCAAGAATTTTCGGATTACAGCGCCGAGTTGTACGGATAATTGGAGGAATTGGTTTCCGTGAAGATTGCAGAAAAGCGTTTGTGGAAATCAAAATTCTCACATTCCCTTGTCTGTATATTCTACAGTGTCTACTTCACATACACAGCAATAGGGAAAATCATTCACTTCAGAAGCAAATTCATTCGCATAACACTCGAAATAGAGAGGCTATTCGTCCAAATTTCTTAAGACTGTCCAAATCTAGAAATAGTATAAACCACTACTCAGTAAAGTTTTACAATGTTTTACCAAGAGATATTCATGAACTTCCGCTGAAAACATTTAAAAATATAGTTAAAAACTTTCTCCTTGGTAAGGTATTCTACAACTTTGATGAATATCTGGGGTGTAATTTAAGTGACCTGATGTTACTGTAACTTTAAGTATTTGATTTTGTATTCATCTTTTTATCATTCTTATTAATGTATTTATATATGTAAATTTACTATACCACATATTTTGACATGTGTAAAAATGTAAAACATTTAATTGACATGAAAAAATATTATTATTATTATTATTATAATTTAGAGGTTCTGAACGCAGCATAATACTTTATCTACCAATGGTATTTCATCTAATTTCCATGAGTTTCCAAGTCTGGACTCTCCCAGGTTCGCTGACTGGTTGCTATGATTCTTAGGAAGGAGTTAAGGGTTGTTGAATTAAAGTCAACATTTTAACTAACCTACTTTAATTACGATACTGGTTTTAATATTTACATTATTTACACTAGACTTACAATTATAAGATGACAGCTAAATCCAAAGCGACACATTTACAGCACTAAACTCTCGAGAAACTCTTTAAAATCGTGTTACCTTTATCTTGATACAGGTTTGCTTTAAATTAATATTTAATTTTATTTAATTTTTTTTATTTAGTCCACAGGTAGTACGATAACAGATCAACCCTTGGAAATATTTGGAATTTGGCAAGTAGAAGATTACATCCCTCCAACGGCCCAAAATGGTGTTGTTCCAAGAAACGCCTTCGGCAATGTTGAATTGTTTAAACCTTGCATGTTACCAGGCGGAACAGTGCATCTACAATGTAAGCTATTAACATTTTAATTTAAATATAAAATAATTAAATTTATTTGTTTTTTACAGTACCGGGTCTCAATAAAATTTCGCGAAGACTTCAAATAGACTGCGCCCCTGCGCTTGTAGGGTTTGATTTTCATTCTGGAGGAACTCATCCGGTCTTCGACGGATATATTGTCTGTGAAGAATTCAAAGAACAACTTATCCAAGCTTGGGAAGAGGTAATGTTTACATTTTTTTACACATTATATACCAGTAGTTTCAGTTATTGTCGGCTCGTTTTATGTTGATGGGGCAAATTTTCATGACCTTGGTCCGTTCAGGAAAGTAAAGACTATATAGACTATTGCACATATGGATACGGACGAAGGTCAAGTCTGGACTTCCCACAAGTTCGCTGACTGGTTGCTTTGATTCTTAAGAAGAAGTTAAGGGTTGTTGAATTAAAGTCAACATTTTAACTCACCTATTTTAATTACAATACAGTTTAATTTTAGTTGATAGGTAATGGGATTCAGACCAGTCAGAAAATAAAACAATTAACTTCGGTTACCTTTCGATTTAATTTAAATCTTCATCAGAGCTACAAACATATATAGAAATATTTATTTTTATATTAGCAGAAATGTCCACTTAACATTTTAAATTCAGAGTCTACTACACTTTTTTTTTAAATCATATTGTATTTTAAATGTATGTAATTTAGAATCCTACTAATTATCTTAAATATATACTAATAAATTGAGGTTAATTTAATATTATTTATGAAATTTATTTTATTAAAATCTGAAGTTTATAGTATTAAAAAAATATATTTTTACTTTCAATTCTTATTGGCAAAACATTGATGTATGCAAACTGTACAACTACTCAGGGCAACCCCCGTTTCCCCGCCTAAAGAGGTGTTCGCTAACAACTCGTCCTCGTTCAGTCTCTATGTTATATAACCTCATTGGTCGTCACATACATGTGCTGCCATCTGAGAGCTGAGTCCTTTGGAAGTTTTTGACTGGTTTAAAATACCTGTGACATTACTTTTGTTACCTTAATTTTATGAATATCTTCAATTTTAGAGCAAAAAATATGTATTTTTGATAAGCATATACTAATATATACAGTCCAGATACTTTATATTATATGCTGTTCACTTTTGTAAGAACAAACCACAGAACACAATATATTAAGAACGGACACTGCCAGCAAAAAAAATTAGTACGTTCCCTCTAGGAATATACCAATGAACTAAACAACAACCACCGCCAAATTTAAATTTTACTATCTGATTTACGTTCAAAATTACCATTATTATTGTATTAAATATATTTTGAAAAGAAATACATATATATTTAATAATCCATATACATTAATGTAACACATAAATAAGGAATTTAAATAAATAAATCTAAATAAAAGGTGTAAGCTATTTATTTTTGAAACACAAAATTATACACAACATTAAATATTATTTTAAACACAACATTATAATTACTAATTACAAACACTGTATTAATAAAATTGGAGGCTGTACACAAACTAAGAGGGAAGTTTGTTTTCAATAGTTTGCACCTTTGAAGCTGTATGTCATGTTGGTATTAAAAAATGTCACTTTTTTAAAATGTCGATCTATTTGACATATGTCATAATGAGAAATAATATCTTAATTATAATGATCATAACCTTATCAACCTAAAGTCGGTTTTACAGCGTAAGGAATATTTTTAATTGACATTTAAAGTCAGTAACACACCATCAAAGTAACCAAAATAACCAGATCTAGTGTGTTCTTACAAAAGTGAACAGCTTATATAAAATAATGATTTTATAAATATATAAATAAGGATTCGAAGATAAATTTATAGGTTACGTTTTTAAATAATATGAAAATCGAAATAGCTTTAGTATTTATTTAATTAACACTAAGTAATCGTTGATATTTTGTTTTAGAATGCATAAAGGTGTATTGTTTTGCTCCAAATTGTAACCATTACAGCTACATTCTAAATTACAAATTATTTCGTTTTTTGACAGATGAAAATGAAAAACAATAATGGATAAAATAAAAACAACATATTGTTCCTTCAAACTATTTAGATATGGCATACACACTTATTACTATGTTACTTGCCAAAATAATGATTTTTAACATAAAAATTTCAAAATTAACGTGCAAAATAATATTGATCTGCAAAAATATAAGCTGTTCACTTTTGTAAGAACACACTAGATCTGGTTATTTTGGTTACTTTTATGGTGTGTTACTGACTTTAAATGTCAATTAAAAATATTCCTTACGCTGTAAAACCGACTTTAGGTTGATAAGGTTATGATCATTATAAATAAGATATCATTTTTCATTATGACATATGTCAAATGCATCGACATTTTAAAAAAGTGACATTTTTTAATACCAACACGACATACAGCTTCAAAGGTGCAAACTATTGAAAACAAAATTCCCTCTTAGTTTGTTCTTACAAAAGTGAACCGCTTATAATGACATATTAAATTATAATGTATAAAATAAGAATTTTAACAAATAATACAATGTTCCATTACTCGACGAAAGTAACCGCGGTTGAAGTTTCCCGTTCCGAAAGTGTACGACATTAACCTTTTCAGGAAAATTGTTAGGTTTCGGAACGCGGTTACTGAAAATTTTGGTTACTTTTTTGTAACCAAACTAACCGTAGAAATATCGCGGTTAGTGTGGTTATTTCCTCCCACTACAAACTTCAGATCTAATGTAAACTACAAAAGGCGGGAATTTCAAAACAATTACAATAAGGCGAGAGTTAAGTGGAGGGAATTAATCGTTTCTTTGTAGTGCAAGTAGTAAATTATAATATTATTTTACTATAGTATATAATTAAAACAGTAAGAACGAGTGTAAGTAACTGATTTTTAGTAATATTGATCGATGTCGTGAAAAATAATATCGGGAAAAATCATATATGTTCTTATATAATGTGCCATTGTAAACAAGTACTAATAAAACAAATATTTTTATTAATAAATTTGTAAGAGAATATCTATAACCTATAACGTCCATAAAATGACAGTTCAGTTGTCTGTTTTATCAACTGAGGTGTGACTAGCGTTCCGTAACTAAAACGCGTTTTCAGGTAATCACTGGGTAACCACAACTTACCACGACTTTACCGTAACCGCGACCGCGGTAGATAGGTGTGCAGTTACGGAACATTGTATTAATATCGACTTGTAGTTTTGATGTGAAGCATTCTCATACTTTGAAAACTTAATTTATATTTCCAAAATACAATTTAACAAAAAAACAATATGCTAAATTCAAATAAAAAGAATCCAACTGCGAAACGGCAGCACTGAATCCCATTTTGTGACGTAGTTACTAATATGGTCTATTATTCTCGTCTGATTGATTAGCACACGAAAAGAATTTATTAGTAAATGTCAATGGTAAATGTATTGTTAGCAATAAAATAATTATTAAACATTTATTGCAATATTATAACATAAACAATAAGCCATATCGTTTGTAAAATCATATGGTTTCTTATATTTGAATGTATTTGACATAATTGTTTTCTTATCAAATAATTGTGAGAACTGTAATCCGCTTATATGTTATGTGATGCTAATTAATGAACGGGTCGCTGCTGGTCCGGTCTGCTCATACCGCCTGCTCAGGTCTCAAGGCTGCTCGTTATATGAAATTAAGATATTTTCAATAAATAGTATTAAAAGTGATTATTGTTTTATTTTTTTTTATAACAATATCTTATAGTTCCTTATAGTATAGTGCTTCGCTTTATATTCTCTTATTAAATGACAATTACTTTCTAATTTAGCTAACCTTGTAGCTTTTATAATTATTGAGATAACAATATTTAATTTATAATAAATATTTATTACAGGAACAAGAAGAAATTGTGAAAAGAGAACAGGAAAAAATAGAAAAACGAGTGTACGACAACTGGAAAAAACTCATCAAAGGTCTTCTAATCCGTGAAAAACTAATGGCTAAATATGAATTCGAATCCCTGGGTGGAGGAAAGGGCAAGAAGAAGAATAAAGGTCCTAGATTTATTGCGAAGAAACGTCGTGTAGTTAGCGGCAGCGAATCATCAAGCTAAGTTGTTTTTATTGTTACCATTTAAGTAAAAATTCGTACTGCGTTTATAGAAACTTTCACAATTTTTATAATACATTAAAACCCTTAAAGGGGGTTGCCATGTGGATCTCAATCATGAGAGCTTAGCAGGAACTTATGTGTCAGAAAAATACAATACAATGCGCAAGTATTTAACTAATTTTATTTGTATAATTTAAGCTCAACTTAAAGGTGTATTAATTATAATAATAAAATCCTTTGTTTTTCAAATTTTTATTTCAATGAACTGTATGCATATTTCGTCAAAGTAAACATCTTTAGCAGTAACTGATTTTGCAAACCTATTATCATTTCTTTGGTTTAGGCGGAACTAAATGGGAATTTCTTATTTTTAAGTTGTCACTAAAACAGAGCTTGGCTAGATTATTAAATTTTTCACGTTGGCATTTATTATTAAGTGACAGTTATTAGAAAAATAAAATAAATATTATCTGTCTCATTTTGTAATACGTAACTAACAGGGAAAGTTCATTTTTTATGTTGTATATTGACAATACATTTATAATATTATCATAGTATTGGTTCACGCGGATACGCCAAAGTCTGTTTACACCACAACAGTCACCAAAGTAACCAGATCTAGTTTCGTATTACAAATTGAGACGGATTATAATACATTTTAAAATTTTTAGAAAATGTAAGAATTTAAGAAATCAGACATTTGTATTAAAAATGACATTTTATAATGATATTAACTATATCCTAAAAATGTTTATTGTAAGTATGATTTCCAAAGCATAACCAAAACAGTCAAAAGCTCGAATCAAACTATAAAAGTTATTGGATTGCAAAATATAGTTCCGCCTAAAGGTTTGGAGCAGCTTATATAGGCTATTTCAAACGTTTAAACGGAACTAGATTTTGAAATCTAGTAATTTTTATCTACTAATTCGGAATTTTGGTCATTTTGTTTAATCTGTGTAAATCATACTCACATTGCAAATTCTAGATTAAATTAATTGTCATTATAAAATGTCCTTTTCATTGCATTTTAATTATTTGTCATTCTTAATAAAAATTTCTCATTTATTTATTTTTTTTGTCTTCAGAATATGGAAAAATGTATTAAAATTTTAATGGTTTTACATGGTTTTACTGTTGGAATTTTAAATTTTCACATACCAAACGTGAAACACGAAATAACCCAAGCAAGGTCCCTTCTCGTGACAACCAAAAAGAACGAAATTTCCATTTAGTCCCGCCTAAACGTTTGAATAGCCTGTGCCTATGCTAGACAGTCTGTTCCAAACGGTTAGGCGGAACTAAATGGAAATTTCGTTCTTTTTGGTTGTCACGAGAAGGGACCTTGCTTGGGTTATTTCGTGTTTCACGTTTGGTATGTGAAAATTTAAAATTCCAACAATGAAACCATTGAAACGAATGACATATGTCAAAATTAAATTATTTTTTTGCATATTTTAATGACAAAAAAATAAATAAATGGGAAATTTGTATTAAGTATGACAAAAAAAAAATCAAAATATAAAGAAATGACATTTTAAAATGATATTAGCCTTAACCAAAAATGTTTATTGTAAGTACGATTTACAAAGCTTAAACAAAACGGCCGAAAAGCACGATTTAAACGATGAAAGTAACTAGATTGCAAAATCTTGTTCCGCCTAACCGTTTGGAACAGACTTTTACTTAGAATTTAACCCAAAAATTTCCCCAATAAACTTGAAAAATAATATATAAATAGTAATTCATAGGTTTCTTAAACCAGTTCCTGTTGAAGATATTTATTTTGTGGTCGTAATGTGCATCAAGTTCATGGAAATAAAAATATGAAGAAAAGTTCTATTTTTATGGTTTAAGATTTACAAGATATTGAGTCTATGATTCTTAGCTTATAAGTAATCTATAAATGTAGTACATATATCTTTAATTTTGTAAATAAGTTTTTAATCAGTATTTTAATATAATTGTGAGATATCTACCGTCGTACAGCAATAAAATTAAGCAATCTAAATATAATACTATCGATTTTGTTATAACACGGAGTAATTGTAGAAGATATTCGTGCTTTTATAAACGCGTTATAGCAGAACTGACTAGATTTGTTTTAAATACTAGGTTCTAAATTAATCCTTGCCGTCCCAAAATAATTTTAAAACCTTACTACTTTCAATTGTGTCACACGTGTACCTTATTCAAAAATTCTCTTTGCCGCACATTTTAAAGTTTTGAATATTTCCGTTTATATTATTTTAGTTTAAACATTGAAGACTACTATATTAAATAATAATAAAACTGAACTATACATAAAAAAAAAAAACGCAATGGCCATCTTCTTTATTTTTTTGCCCTGATAAATATCCATCTCTAATATAGTATATTAAGGGCCGGTCTTTCCACCTTCTGATAAACTTCTGGGTAACTATCTGATAGATAAAGTTATCTGATACTTTATCTGTTAGATAAATGTCATCCCGTCTTTCAACTCAAATTTATGTATCTGTCAGATAGTTATCTGACGGATAATGAGACTGACATATTGAATCCTCAGATTGGTAACACTGAATGTGTAACTGAATTTGGCGTTGAGAATGATTTTTTTTTTGTTTCTCTACGAAATTAAATAAATAAATTGGTAAACTGACAGCTGTCGAACCGTTTTTTTGGTTATTTTCATTAATAAAATTAAATTTATGTATGCGTTATACAAGATTTTAGCAATAGACCATATTAGTGTGTCGTCACATACATGTGCTGCCATCTGAGAGCTGAGTCATTTGAAGTTTAAAATACATGGGACATCACTTTTGTTACCTTAATTTTATAAATATTTTCAATTTTGGAGCATAAAATATGTATTTTTGATAAATATATACAGTCCAGATACTTTATATTATAGAATAATGATTTTATAAATATATAAATAAGGATTCGAAGATATATTTATAGGTTACGTTTTTAAATAATATGAAAATCGGAATATCTTTAGTATTTATTTAATTAACACTAAGTAATCATTAATATTTTGTTTTAGAATGCATATTGGTGTATTGTTTTGCTCCAAATTGTAACAATTACATCTACATTTATAAAGGCAAATTTTTTCGTTTTTTGACAGATGAAAATGAAAAACAATAATGGAAAATTAAAAACAACATATTATTCCTTTAAACAATTTAGATATGGCACACACACTAATTGCTATGTTACTTGCCATAATAACGATTATTAACGTAAATTTTTCAAAATTAACCTGCAAAATAATATTGTTCTGCAAAAATAATGACATATTAAATTATAATGTATAAAATAAGAATTTTAATAAATAACTATTGACTTGTAGTTTTGATGTGAAGCATTCTCTTACTTTGAAAACTTAATTTATATTTCCAAAATACAATTAACAAAAAAACAACATGCTAAATTCAAATAAAAGGAATCCAACCGCGAGACGGCAGCACTGAATCCCATTTTGTGACGTAGTTACTAATATGGTCTATTATTAATGTCGTAAGCATGTAATAAAATTGGGGGAATGAAAAATAGATAGTAGACATTAATAATAATTGTTCTAAGTTTATTTAATTTTTTAATTTTATTATGATTACAGTAAATACAAAATAAGTTATAATAAATTTGAAACAAAATCACGGAGTATTCTTTCATTTTCATTTCTTCCTTGTAATCAGTTTCTTCAGGTACGCCGCCGACACAGTACTGATCTTTTGTGGGTGGTTCTTCATATCCACTCTTGTAACGGGAAAGTTGCGTAATACTGCTGTTGCTACTATACCAATTATAATCTTATTGCTCAAATTCTAAGCGAATATTACAATTATTAAACATTGTATTGTAAGGCTTGGATCCCGGCTAACGTTTAATATAAATATCCTTCTCGACACCGTTTACTTCAGCCTTTTTTTCACAGAAGAAAGCAGTTTTACTAACATTTCATCCCAGGCTGCAACCACTTGTGGATAGCGGGCAATTTCGTAAAATACTCGTTGAAATTTGTGTATTTAATTTTCCGTACAAGGTATACAAATGGAATCAGACATAAGCTGGATATTGCACGAGATACTTTTTTCATATTTTTTCTCACCGTGGACTGGTGCATTGTTATTTTGGAGTTAAGGCATTATTTCTACAATTAATAAAATTCAAACAAATTATATTTTTCAAGTCCATCTTGCAATTTATTGTTCCAAGAGATCATTTGATTTCTAATTTTTTGACAGTGACAGCACTTATTTGTTAGTTATTCGCTACTTTGACTACCGAATAACTTATCTGCCAGATAGCATAGTTGATTCGTAGGAATAACTTTATCTGAAGGTGTAAAGACGCTTTATTGTTTTTATCCGTCAGGTAACGTTACCAGCCACTTTATCTGAAGGTGGTCAAAATAATAATAAAAGTACTCATAAAAAAAAAGAAATAAATGGAAAACTCAATGGCCATCTTCTCTCTTTTTGCCCTGATAAATATCCATCTTGAATATAGTATATTAAATAATTATAATTTTATTTAAATTAGTTAAAATAAAATTATAATAACAGATAAACTAAATTTAACTCAGTAAGAAATTTGACGAAGTATTAATTCTTTGTTGAAGTACCTGGTTAGAGTACGTTCAAGTTAACTTCATGCCAGGCCTATGTTACCGACTCAGCTGCGCAGAAACCAAATTTTGTCCATTACGTTACCAACAGCTAGCTTGACACATTTCAGTGGCGTCACTTACTTTGATTTGTGTTTACTTAGGCGTATTGTGCGATGTTGTTTGTTTATTTCCATTATTATTATTTATTTCTCGTACGTTTCAAGGTATACCGTGTACTAACATGAGTAAAAATGTATTTAAAATACATGATTTTGTGTTTCCACAACAATTGTTTAAAACCCTAATGTACGTCAATGTGATCAGCTGTTTTCTCGCGCAGGATTGATGATGTATTTTATGATGCCCTGGCATGAAGTTAACTTGAACGTACTCTTCCCCTGGACCCTTCATCTGTGTTCGCAAATAAAAATGGCGTTCGCCTTCTTTATTGTAATCGGCGTAAACTTAGGCTACCGCTACTTTCGAGACAAGTGTGACCCCGTTTTGGGACGGCGAGTGTTAAATGATGAATTGTTAACCTACCTCAGGAGATTTGTAATCCATTGGTTGGCAGTTTTGAGGCTTACTCAGCCTTACACAAAAGAGTACCTGAATTTTACACGTATTTCAATGTTACAATTTCATATTGTTAAGTATACAGTAACTAGTATTGTTTGAAATGTGCTAAAAATATTTAAATATGAAAATTATTAGAAATATTAATTGAAATATTAATACAAACTTTTATTTTTAGCAAACTCAAAGATATAAATGAAGGAATTTTTTGTACCAATTGTTTTTAAATTTTGTTTTATTTTTTATTATAAGTTGTTATTTATACAGTAATAAAATGTATTTTCCAGAAAAAATGTATTTTAATATTTCATCTCAATATATAATAAGGGATAGGCATGATTTATTTTTTATTATATTCTTGTTGCATATAACATAAAAACAGTTTTGCATTTTTTTTTAAATTTGAAGGCTTAAAAAAATGTATGAAGCGCGCGAAAACCACGTGTGACGTCATACCCTACTTAAGTGTACTGCGTACAGCCTACCCAGTGTACAGCGTACAGCCTACACAGTCTGTCGTGAACTTATTTGCTTGTATAACTTTTCTAGATCGTGTAAAGTTAGAGTAATTTTAATTAAAATAAAATTTAATTCTATATAAACAATTTATACTTGTTTACCGAATTAAATTTTATATTAAAATATATAACCTATATTGCAGTATTTCAATTATGCCTCTAACGTTTTGTAACTTCATGTAAACAGTGTAAAATTCTGACATCTAAATTACAAAATATTTACATTTTACAGAGTTGCAGCGTTTACATAAAGTTACAGAATACATAAATGGCTTACTTACAAGTCTGTTTTGGCACCACGTATTTCTTCAGCACTGTAGCATTCATTATTTTTCATATATTCCATGAGCATAAATGCATCAATGTTGGGTAAATTATCACTCTGAGCCCTAACAAAATCTTTATCTGCCATTTTAATAATAAATGCGTGAAAAATTGTTTAAAAACAAATACAAAACTCTCGAACAATACAATATACACACGATTATGTTGTAGTCTGGGCTGTCTGGGGTTTGACGTCATACTCAGTCGTATTTACTCGGCAATCTTCGCGCTGTGGTCGGCTTATTTCAAATTTACAATATTTTAATTAAAAAATTTGGCTGTAATATTAATTAAAATGTGATTTTTGTTTTGTTAGGTGACTTAACTAACATTAACATATCAAAAAAATGTAGTTTTAAGGAAATATAAATTTTATGCGTATCCCTTATTATGGAATATTAAAGTGGGATTCTTTTTTATCCACGATTTATATTGTGGCACACAACAAAATTAATTGTTTTTTTTTTGCCATGATTCACAAAAATAAAACAACAAAAAAACATGTATTTCTCATTGAACAAAACAAAACAATGTCACTCTCGTATCTTCCGCAAATCGCCACCAGATGTCAGGGCGATTAGTAAATTTCCCCTATTGTCATCTGACACTACCGATAGAGGCGCCACTTCATTGTACATCATGGCTGACGCAGATAGGATATTTTTGACAGGTTCAATGGTATCTTCATGTGATATTTATTGAAATTAATATATTATTCATTATGAGGGTTACGTTAAATGAAATTTTCCGTTTTCTCAGTGCCCAAGTAACCTCTAGTGTTATAATTGAAAGTAATAAGGCCTTTTTGCCACGTTTCGGAACACGATGAAAACTTAGGTCTCTATCACGACCTACTTTTGCATTGCAAAGATAAATACAACAATTCACGTTGCATTTAATTTTTTCTTGCAATTTTAAAGACATTTTTTAAAAACTCGGTATGAAAACAACAGTAAACCAACTCGACTATCCTCCACCTGTCAGTTTCGCAAAATCTCACTAGAGGCGCTTCATTTATTGTCAGTTGACAATTGAAAGTTTGAAGGAAGAATTGTGTTTCAAATTATACTTTTTAGTTCAATAAAATCTGTAGTGCTTAGGAGAAAAATATTATGTGAAACAGCTTTAATATTGGTGTTTAGCATTTTATTTAGTAGTGAAGGAAATAATACTAGTTTTTATCAACAACTTATTGAATATATTCGCTAATATTTTATTTAGTGACTTTTACAATAGATTACCTGTAAGGTATTTACTTAAATGTAATGTCAAATATGCTAAAAGCTAAGCGTGCAAGCAGTGATTAGGCCAAAAAAAGGCCAATGTATATACATACAAAAAGATATAGATGACATTATGATCTCAGATTTTCAACAACTTTCAAAATCTGGTCGTTCGTTAATCTAGAAAAAAAAATAATGGAATACCTCACCCATTCTTGTTCCCATTTTGCTAAATCTCAATCATTCAAAAAATTAATTTAAAAAAAAATAGTTCCACCTTCGAAGGGACTTTTGTAAAAAATCAGTTTATTTTTATATTGCGTTGAAGCTAAATTACATATTTCTTACGTGCTAGCTTACAAGAGTGCATTTACGCACTGTGGTGTTATTTACAATTTTTTTTTTTTGGAAAAATCCAGCCGTATTTTTAATACTTTGACTGTCACTTATGTTAATTTAACACATTCACTACCTGTCATTTTATTTTACTCGTTAACAATAGTATATACTGTACAAGAATAACACTGGTCAACAAATTTAAACTTTTTTTACTGACTTAGATCTGATATTTGTTTTTAACTAATTTTGGGGTGCTTATTTCAAAAATATTAACAGTTTCACGTAACACGTGTAATCATCTGCACAGTAACACGTGTAATCATCTGCATATCAGGGAAGTGCTTATACCATCATAACTTCATTATAGTAAAAGCCATATAACCACATTCTTTATAGTAAAAGCAAATGTATTTGTTAGAGGCTTTACGTAAAGATGTAAAGTGTACAATACTATTTCGATATATCTCATAAATAAAATTACGTATCCCAACGTATCAAACATTAAGTACGTGTCCGTTTCTTTTGGGCTACTGACAAGTTCACCTCTAGATTGCTGAGCACCAATTGTATTAATTTTTGAAACGTTGACGTCTAATTCTATAATATTCGTAAGTCTCCAAATATTCATAATTGAAAAAATAAATAAGATTTGTTTTCTTATTTTTAATTATTTTTGTTATAAACTTTTTTGTTTTTAAGTCAATAACACTGGTCAACAAATTTAAACTTTTTTTGCTGACTTAGATCTGATACTTGTTTTTAACTAATTTTGGGGTTATGTTAACAGTTTCTGCCTATCACGTAAAATTTTTGTTCTATCCTATTTTGACTTTTTTCACCTTTTCACGTTCTGATATACGTCTACTTTAATTTCAATTGGTGAGAATAGATTTAAATGTTGGAGACTCAAATATAATACACGAACCTTTGGTTGAGCGAACAAAAATCATTTTCCCCTCTCTTCATATTAAACTGGGTCTAACGAAGCAGTTTGTAAAAGCGTTGAACAAAGATGGTGACTGTTTCAAATATCTGAAACATTTCAAAGTCTCGGTAATGAGAAGCTAAAAGCTGGCATTTTTGACGGACCGCAAATTAGAAAATTAGTGAATGATTTCACTGTACATATGGATGATATGGAGAAGAATGCATGGCAGTCTTTCGTGGCGCTCATCAAAAAATTTCTTGGGAATAAAAAAGCCGAAAACTATGTAGAGGTCGTTGAAAATTTGATTGTAAATTATCATCTGGGGTACAACATGAGCGTGAAATTTTTTAAACAGTCTTGACAAATTTCCTGTCAATCTTGGAGATGTTTGTGATGAACAGGGTGAACGTTTCCATCAGGATTTAAAAGAGATGGAGAGACGTTATCAAGGAAGGTGGGATACTCACATGATGAGTATTGTTGGAGTATTAAAAGAGACTTATCGGGAATGGTGCACTCCAGAAGATTTTACAAACGGCCATTTAATCCTTAAATTATTTTGTATTTTTATTTTAACACTCCAATGCATTAAAATGTAATTAAAACTGTTCTCATTTTCTTTCTTTCACTATAAATAAAATTTTAAGAATATTTTCTAATTATTTAGTCCTTATTGTTCGCCAAATTTGTACCAATTACAGTATCGACGTCTAAAATTAAACGATAGAAGCATTTGGTCGAAAATATGTATTTGTTGTAGAGCAAAAATCTGATGTGATACGAAAACTGATGTGATATTTGAGTTCAGCAGCACCAAATTAGTAAGAAACAAGTCTTAGATGTAAATCAGCAAAAATTGTGTTGACCAGTGTAGTGTATTATTTAGACACTCAATGCAATCTGTAGTTTGAGATGTAAACTAAAATAAATAGATGGCAGTCACCGTGTTAAATTAATTTTAGTTCAATCTGGGATAGCGTTTATCAAATTTTTGACATACGCACCACTCCACGGCCAGTTTTGTTCAAGGTTTCTTTCAGAGCTTAATACATTTTCCACTGTCGCAAAACATTGTTTCAAGTGTAGAAATTAGACATTAAACTAACTTGGGCAATTTCCAGAATTCATCGATTGAGTAGTCGATTTTAAATCGTTTCTTAACTCACCGATTTTTTTAATCTATGAGTTTCTAAATTTACCGTTGTAAAATACGATTAGCAATCTGTTCCATCGCATGAAAAGACTGATTAACTGATTGATGAAAGACCAACTCTACCAAGAGGTAAAGTTGACCAATATTGAAGCGTAATTTAAATCATATGCCGCCGTTTATCAATGATTAATGTGTAATCCTAAAATGTTTCTGGAAATCATTGAAATATTTATTTACTTGCATATTTATTCGCTACATAATTGATCACTTTGTGTATTTGTTACGTATTTAAATAATTCTTCATCTGAAACACTTAATTCACTAGAATCAGACGAAGAGGATGTCTTTGCAATTATTTTGAAAATAACAGCGTCCTAACGCTAGCAAAATTTTAGGTTAGGTAAATTACACAAATCAATAAATCGTTCCAGATTTCAATACTAATCATATTACATCGCTTCCATCGATTACGTCATTGATTGAATTAATCTATTCATTTGCTGTTGAATTCTGGATTTTGCCCCTTTCGTCATTTTTCTCGTTTTGTGCAATTAACTCCCGGTTTAATAAACTTAAGGACGTATCACACTAGAACGCTATCCAAGTTTTATTTTGTGTCCAAGTCTTCTTCCAGGTTTAGCAAAAGCAGTCTTTTTGCTTATTACTCTTCATAATAATAATATTCACTTGTTTGATGTTCTCCAGATAACTTTTAGTGATTACTGACTAAAATACTGTCAGTAATACTGATAGTGTAAGGTAATTTTTTGCAACTGGCAAAAATACTAGTAATGTCATTATTATTGACTCAGTATTACTGACATTATTATTGATAGTGTAAGGTCCGCTTAAGACTTTTATAACTAGGGTTTCTATATTTTATATTTTATAAAACGTCCAATATTTATTTAGATTTTTTTGTTTTATTTTATGTTAAAATGGAGGTTTTATAAAATATTACCATTTTATAAATAGGTATCAGATACAATATTTGTAACAGTATTGTTTTTTTTTATTGTTTTTTTGTAATGACAGTCAAAGTATTTTTTTAAAAACTATTTGTTTCTTAAGCCATTGTAAGTGTGCCGGCTCCCATGCCGAAACCAACGCCCTTGGGTCCAAAGTGTTTTCCATAGCATCCTCTGCAGTAGATGTCGTCGTCTGGGCCGTCATTAAGGTTGGTGGAGTCTAAAGAGCGATGGCAATCAGAGCAGCTGAAACATCTTCTGTGCCAGATGCGAGTCTTGCTAATCATCTGCTCGGCGGCGTATACAGCATAGCCGCAACGTGGGCAACCGGTACCTTCTGTTGGTTTTGTGCCGCATTGCGGTTTCATGTCAGTGCTGGAAATAATATTTTAGGTTAAATAAAAATATGAAATGGTCAAAGAAATGAATAAAATAATGGTGTTTGAAAGAATAGTAGGGCCTCGTTTTTCGGCGCTCAGTTATTAATGCGCTTTTAAATTATACCTAACGAATGTTCGTTTTACACTAGATCAGGGGTCGTCAACCTGCGGCTCTTTTAGAAAATATTGTGGCTCTTTGAAAATTGACTGGTTTTTATTTTAATATAATTTATTTTTTAATTTTTAACTTTCTGCCTGTACTATACAGGTTTTGTACTGTTCAGGATGTTTTACGGTGCAATTAACGCCCGGTAATTCCCCGAGTTGCTACATATTCCCTTTTAGAAGAAGTAATTTCTGATGAATGATATACATGCAGAAACATTTTATAAATGCAGAAACATTTTTACATTTTATTAATTTTCAAAAACATAAGGACAATAACAACGTTATTAATGTAATTTTTTTGCACAAACTATGTTAACATGCAAGAAGCTTTTGGAGAAAGATTTAAAGAGATTAGAAAATATAAAGCTACACTAGCTTTTTTGACAATTGAAGCAGATATGCAGCAATTACATTTATCACCATTCCCATTGATTAATCAGGTACAATTTGAACTTCAATTATTAGATTTGAAATCCAAAGATTTATGGAATAATATATTCTTAAAACTTAATTCTGAACTGGAAAGTTTAGAAAGAGAAAAGTGCATTTTATCTTCCCAGCATAAGTGGACCGAAATTCACAATTTTCAAGATGTAGATAAAGTTGTTTTCGAAGCTTGGAATCGTCTTCCACAATCGTTCAATCATTTAAAAAATTATGCTTTTGTACTACTGACAATTTTCGGATCCACACATTACTGTGAGCAAGTCTTTTCACGTATGATACAATTAATAGAGTCAGTTAAGAAGTAATCTTACTGACCTGAAACTTGAGTGCTGCCTTAAGTTAAAGATTACTGAATATTTACCAAATATTGAAGTCTTATCGAACACTATGGTATGCAAGTAGCAATCGTCCCAGTTAAAAAATTATTATATTGCAATATACTGGCAAGTGCAATAGGTATCACAAACTAAATGTATAAGTAAATATTAATTTATGTATACATTATGTATTAATAACAAATTTTACGTTTTTTTCTAAAATATAGCATATAGTTTTAGCGGCTCTTCCATTTTTTTTTCAATATAGATTTGGCTCTTCGTCACTGAAAGGTTGTCGACCCCTGCACTAGATGCATTTGCGGATTATAAATTCCAGATCGCTTCCATTAGTACGACGCACAGGCGCACTATTTAGTCCGAATGGTAAACATTTCATCAGAATAGTAATCGTAATAAATCAAATACTAGTTACTATTGTACTAGGTTTTTTAATTACCTGTTAAGGTTTTGTAGATATGACAAAAAAATTTATGTGAAGTGTGAATCTTCACACATTTCTGGGTTTTGCAGGTATTTAGTAACTGACTGATGATTATTTGGGATGCCAAAACAAATTTTATGTCAAAATAATTTTTTATGAATTTTAATTCGAATGCCTAATACCATTATTTAAGTTTCTAAATATGAACAGTATTTTATTTATACAGCAAGGTTCAGTAAGATTTTTAAAATTGCGCCTATGGCTTCCATTGGTTGCTTATATCATAAGTCCCTCCCTCTGATTTCGTCACAGAATTAAATTATAATTTCAACACTTCCCACTGGTTATTAAATTTACGCTTTTAAAAAATAAATGCAACATTTACCAAAATATAACGAATTTTGACAAAATAATTTAAACAAAATAGAAATGAAAAAAAAAAAAAAAACAATAAAATTAACAGGATTCGAACTCTGCAACGTTCGCACTGCAATTTACAAAGTGCGTTACGAAACCATCTGAGCTACCAGAGTTTCTTATCTGAAGTGTTACATAGCGAATTATATATTTAACATATTTTAGTTAAAAACACAAAAAATGCGTTATTTTCTAAAAACATAATCTGATCAAAAATTCCTGTTGTACTATTCCGGTTCACACCAATGTACATTACTTAGAATTTTTTCAGATTTTTAGTTTAAACCATCTAGGCTACAGGTGTGGGACAAAAAATTTTTTGCACAATTTTGGCAAAAATCGCATCAAAATAATTTTTTTTGCAAAAATAAAATTTTGATCGTTAATCCACGTACTAAGGGCTTTCATTTGATACCCTACTCAGAATTTAAAAAAAATATTTTTTTTTTTGATGAGCACATTTTAGTTTATATTTTTAGGGGGATATGTTTTTTAGATGATTTAGTAATTTTCCTATGTGTGGGTCAAAGAGTTGTATAAGCATGCCAAATTTCAACTCTCTAGGTTTAGCCGTTTGGCTACAATTTTTACCGAACAGACAGACAGACAGACAGACAGACAGACAGACAGACAGACGACAAAATGACGGTATAAGGGTTTTTTGGTCATACCTACAAAACCCTAAAAAAACCATAAAACCCTTATAACGTCACGCATGTGTCTGTCTGTGTAGAAATTGTAGCCAAACGGCTTAACATAGAAAGTTGAAATTTGGCATGGTTATACAACTCTGACCCACATATAAGAAAAATACTGCGTTTTTTTTTTTTTAACTGTCAGTATTTTTCCTACATGTGGGTCAAAGAGTTGTATAAGCATGCAAAATTTCAACTTTTTATATTAAGCTGTTTGGCTACAATTTCTACCGTACAGACAGACACATGAGTGACGTTATAAGGGTTTTTTTTGGTGGTCATACTTACAAAATCCTAAAAATGGATGTATCACTTTTTGGGTGACGTCTGTACTGTACTTAAAGCTGTTTCGGAGCGAAGTTTTTAATAATGTTTTTGTTGTAATTTTGTAGTAGTTTGAGTGATGTATACTTACTATACTACAGTGGGTTCTCCATTAGTGCATACGAGAGTTGGGGCGTGACCATAGCCGAATCCCTTGGGTCCAAAGAGTTTACCGTAGCAGGACTTGCAGTGGATCTCCTTGTCGGGACCGTCGCAAGCGAGCATCGAGTCCAGGGGCCTGTGGCACTCTGCGCAGTTGAAGCACTTCTTATGCCACATCTACAACAAAAATAACAATAAGTTACAGCATAATAAAAATCGACATTGAACACCAGAAAATAATTACAATAGGGAAGCCTGCTAAAAACAAGCTTTGTAATACTCCCTCAGTCAGAAAATATGGTATACCTTCAGATTTTTACCGACCGCCAACATATATAAGGGAGGTATTGTGATCATACCGATTTTGACATTTCGAGATTTTGATGAATCTCCACGAATTCAGGTCCCTACATAACGTTTTGACTGTTTCACCGGTCAACAAAAACAAACTAATTTATACTAAAATACAAAAAAAAATATTGTCGATTATTTTTAGATAATTTACATTTATTTTTAAAGAAAGAAATCATGGATGCTCTAATGGATGAAGAAATTGTAGAGTATTTATAGTATAGATGTATATAGACTGTCCATACATAGTTCGTGTTAGACCAAATCATATGAACCATTGGGATGAGAAAGAATTTATTAATCGATTTCGCTTAGCGAAAAATGCATTTAATATCCTGCTCTTCCAAATACTACACCAATTAAAAAATAAAAATAAATGAACGGTCGTATTTAATTTTAAGTGTTTTTGCATTTCTGTTCCGTATGCAGGATGCATTAATAATAATAATAATAATAATAAATTTATAACATAATACATTTTTTCCCAGGCCCCTTGTTTATCTTTTAGATTTACAGCGTCAGTAGCTTTATTTTCTTAAACATTTTAAGGTGTAGATTTACAACATCCCACTGCACACTGCGCATGCGTCTCACACACGTCATTTGTTCAATATACAGAGATTCTAAATAGGTGGGACTGTGCAGAACTT